>CABFOS010116988.1:4022-22415 GCA_900660315.1 Diretmoides pauciradiatus
CTCTGTCAAGTCTGGCTCGGACACAGGCGCTTGCAGCACGCCAATCATCCATAGCTGATTCGGTGTTAGATTTCCCTCTGACCTCAAGGGGTGAAAATTCCAGCTCTCACTGAAATGCTTCAAATCGGATCGTAGTCGTGGTATGAACACATACTGCACACAGAAGACGTGGACAGCATTGGACAGGTCTATGTGACCATCTTCCAAACAGTGAAGCAGGTTGTAGTACTGAGCTGTTACACTCCAAACATCTCTCCACAGGCGTTCCACTCTCTGGTTATGGACACTTTTTCCAGCAATGAAGCTGCCACAACCTGTACCTCGCACAGTAAACATGCATCTGGCGATGTCTACATTCTCAACCCCTTGGTCGGCTCGTACTTTCCCGGAGCTCCTAGCAGAAAAGGACAGCCTGGATTCGTCGTTCACGCACGCCATGAAACTAATTTCTGCAGGTAACGTGTTTGACTGCTAGCTTGTTGGCTAACAGCGGGGTTAATGCATGCTAACTGACTGTAGTCCTGCGTGAGGCCTAGTGTGTTTCGGGCCCAGGGGGGTCGGCGGTGCCCTCAGGCCTGGGCAAGGCTGCTCTGTTATACACGTGGTTGACGATGGAGTTGGTCAAATCTATTAACTTGATAATTGTGTCAGATTGTCCACATTTGCCACAGGAGGCTCTTATCACATACGAGGATCAGTGGTTATGGTGCATTAAAAAAAAGAAAAACATCGTCGCCTTATTTCAAAGGGCCTTCTACTTTGATTTGGGTGTGCAGAGCGGGGTTTTTTTTTACTGTGTGCCAAATGACTGAAAAACGTTTCTCCTGTCTGCAGAGATTGAACGGATTCAGAAAGGTGAGATCAAGAAAGAACCAGAGAAAGAAACGTATCTGGATCTATTTGCCACAAGGAACCTCAAACTCAAAGAGAGAGTCCTTATTCCCACCAAGCAGTACCCAAGGGTGAGTCTTGTGCCCTTTTCTCCAATTACAAGGGTTCAGTTGTATTGTGGCCCACCTGGCTCTAACCCTGGTTTCACATACGCCGCGCATAGGCGGCTGGTGTCGATGGAGGATTTCACATGTGTCGCGCGGTGGTTGCGCTCTCCTCCGCCGCCTCCACGTTAAGCCAAATACAACTTTGACCCCTCCAGTTGCTGACCTTTCAAAGCACAGCCAATAGCTAGAGAGTGGGCGGGAGTGAACGGACCAAATTTGCAAACGCAAGATGAAGGATTAATTATGTGCGTGACCGATAGAGCTACCAGGTTTGTAAATAACCACTACAACATTGATACCTACCAAATTATTACCAGCGCCAGCTAGCTACATTTCACGTTCGGAAGCAATTAGAAAAAGTGGGGAAGAGTAGAGACCCTGAAAACAAGTGACCAACTCTCCCCCTGGCCTGGTTCAATGTGGATTGTGTTAATGTTGTGGGCAATGCTGAATGAAATAAAATCACATGTAAATAGTAACCAGATTTGATCTGTTGCATCTGTGCTGAGTGTTTGATGCTGCTCATGCGCAGCCTATGTGAAAGACGAGTTAGGCACAAAGTGCATCATGCCACACAGCTAGACTAGCTGAGCTAATCAAGCCAGGCCATCTCTCTCCCCTTACAGTTGTTGCTCACTCTCAGATTTAGCACCGGCATGTTTTGCATATTGAACCGTTTCTCCGTCCTCATTGAAACATGCACCCAGTGTTAGTCAAGTCATGCACACTAAGTAAATGTTCATATAATGTTGTTATATGGACTGACTGTTGAAACCATGCTGCTGAGAAGAAATGAACCCATGTGGAAATGTTACATGCCCTAACCTGGTTTCTCTTATTGTTTGGGCAGACTGGCTCAGCCCAAGCTCACAATTCCTGAATTTATTTTTTATGTTCTTATTTCTTCCATATTCTGTCCACAGGTCAACTTTGTTGGTAAGATTCTGGGACCTCAAGGCAACACAATCAAGAGACTCCAAGAGGAGACTGGTGCCAAGATCTCAGTTTTGGGGAAAGGTTCCATGAGGGACAAGAATAAGGTAAAAGTTGAGCGATGGTGGCCTGGCTGCAGTGTTTAAAGGACTTTAGTTCTGTATATTGATTGTGTCATTTAAATTCCTGAGGAGGAAGAGTTGAGGAAGGGCGGAGAGGCTAAATACACTCACTTGACCATGGAGCTGCATGTGTTCATTGAGGTGACTGCGCCCATACCAGAGGCCTACCTGCGCATGGCTCATGCCATGGAGGAGGTCAAGAAGTTCCTTATCCCTGTATGTATCTAGAAGAACCTCTTTTGTCCCTCACACACACTTTCTGTTCTTCATCTAGTGAATCCCGGGCCTAATAAGCTGTTTTTTTTTCCTTTGGTTCTGTAGGAGCCTGGTGAGCAGGACCAGTTCATGGACCCCCACTTCCTGAATGGAGCCCAGGATGGTTCAGGCAGGGGGCGGGGTGGTCCCCCAGGCAGAGGCAGAGGTGGCCCACACAACGCTGCAGGACCCAGGTAAGACTTATTCTATAGTCTCCTCTGTGAATGACTTATTCTATAGTCTCTTCTGTAATTAATTCTTAAGGTGAGTCAGATATTGAAACATGGCTAATGTTCCACAGGGGACGAGGCATGCCACGGGGAGCCCCTCGCGGAGCACCGCGTGGTGGAGCTCCTCGGGGAGGACTAGGCAGGGGTGGTGCCCCTAGAGGAGCACCGGCTGGTAGGGGAGGACCACCTACTGCACCTAACAGAGGAGGCTCAGCTCCCCGCTCGAGGCCACACACAGCAGGGGCACCAAGAATGCTCCCTGCCTCCGCCCTTTCCCACCAGCAACATCAGCTTGCTCCACCTCCTACATCACAGCCCAAAGCTGAGGGCTATGAGGAATATGTAAGTGGCCAACAAGTCTCTGCTGTTTTCTCAGTTGACATTATTTTTCTAGTGACATGTAGTTTTCTGGCAGTTATTATCATTGTTCCTTTAATCATTGTAGTTGTGAATTGATTGACACTGCAACTATTTCCCCCCTCCAGCCTCCATATGAAGAATCCTACAGCGAGCCTTCATATGAGGGCTATGATAATTATTACAATCAACAACCTGCACCTGCGTAAGTCAGAATGCTGTTTAATTTGAGTGACTGGATCTGCTCTTTTCTTATGCCTGAATTTGTTGGGCTACTGTCTTGACACTTAATCTCTCCTCAGGGATACTGAATACTATGATTATGGTCATGGAGAGCCCCAGGAACCAACATATGAACCCTATGGTAAGATTATAATGGCTTCCTTGTTCATGCAAGAACTTTGTGTCCTTCTGCCACAGAGATGCAGCCTTTTCCCTATAAACTAACACGTTACTGCAGACAGTGAATAGACCTCTCCTTTTAACCTCACACAGAATCTGTATCCAGAAGTAAACATGTTTTGTGCCTGTGCATTTTTCTCTTTCTATCCTTGCAGCTCAAGATGACTGGGAGGGTTCATGGGCCAATCCTGGGGCTGCTGGAGGCAAAGTCCCCCCGACCAGGCAGTCGAAGGGAGCGTATAGGGAGCATCCATATGGAAGATACTGAATGGCATCTGGTAGAGAGTTGCCATTGCAACTGTCTCCAATTGTAACTCACTTAACTTTTCAAAAGTAATTTCCCTCTCGTTTGTTCCCTTTTTAATGTTTATTTTATGTTGACTTTTTTTAATGAAATTTTGTTGGATGTATCGTAGAGTGCCAGAGAAATGCGTTAATGCAAGAATTTTCATTGTTTATCTGTTTCCATTAAATGTTTTTTCGGTTACGTAGCTGGCAGTAACATAACTTGGTTACATAGTCCTAACGGAGGGGGAAAGTGATATATTTAGTGATCTTTGTTGATGATTATCATTTCAGTCAGTTGTTCTTAACAAGATGTAATTGTGGCGATTAGCTTTCTCATTTAGGCTGCATTTCAAATGTCCTCCATGGCAGGACAAAAAAAACTATCCGTAATGCCTCAATGTAACTTCACTAAGTAGAATAGATTTAGTTGTCAATCCAAATATAGCTCTGTGAGCTATTCTGATTAAAAACAAAAAATCACAGAGGTGTGCTTTATCCGGTTTTTGTTTATACAATCATTCAAATCTACCCATGTCTGACTGAATTTAGATCTTATAAAATCTCATTCAAACCCATTTAATGACAAATGACTAGTTTTGACACCCATGCGATTGGTATACTCTGAACTGCAGTATATTATTACTTAGTGGATGACCAGTGACTATTAACCATTTTTTTGTGAAGTTTAAAGGATTAATGAACGATCCTTACAAGTTTCTAAGGAAAGCTGCAGCCAACTCAATATTTTGTATATAACGGTAGGACAATTGTTTGTTTAAATCCGTGCCGTCTCCAAAATGCATAATTCTTGTGTACTCTTGGCTAAATAGGATACTAAATATTTCCCAAAAATGTTTTGCTGCAGTGCGTTGTATCAATAAAGTTTCTAGTTTCTTTTTAATCAATCTAAACATGGTATTTTGCCTTTGTTATACCAGAGGAATGCCTTCAGTTGTCGAAAGTGGTCCTCATTGGTTCTCAACAATGCTGAATAAGCTATTCAACTGTATGTGTAACCTGATTTAAAAAGAAAAAAGTTCATCTCCTGACCATGAGCACATCCTCTTCGTCTCTGTATCCAAAACTTATCTTAATGACGCTTGTAATGTCATCCTCAAAAAATAAAGCTATCATTCCTTGAGGTAATGTATTGCCAAATACATGTTTGACATTTGAGAATGATATAGTGCTTGAAGATGTATTGTCATCAACCTTTAGTTAGCATATCTCTTCAAGCTCCCCAGAGAGCCATGTATCTTCAGCCATTTGAAATAACTGAATTTCAACAGTATTTCAAATCAAGCTTGCAGGGATCTTACTTGACTTTGAAGCAAAGTCATGCTGGCTGGTTTTTATAAAAGAAAAAAATCGCAGAGGAGAGGATTCTAAAAGCCTAAAGATCGCCACAAGAAGGTAAAACTAACCCAACACTCATTTGTTAGACTCTTTGTTTTGTTTTCTGTACAAAATATGAAGCAATGCAAGTTATCCAAAACATGTTATCAAAAACATTCATGTACATTCAAGTACAAAATCTGCTATGAGTAGTTTTTCCAAGCAAAATTAGCTGTATCAAACGATCAGAAATGGTTGTAATGCAACTCTTGCTCAAATAAAAACAATAATGGTCCATTCATTTCACTCACAAATATTACATTATCAATTTCCATCTTGATAATTTGTTACAGAATGTAGAATGCTGAAAATTTGCAATTGCACTAAAAGCGTTAAAAAAATCCTATTAGTGGACAAAAACCCTTCAGCTCAAGTTGCATGATGCTTTCGTAGAATAACTTTGATCTTGCATGAGCGTGTTCACTGTTTGTAGCCGCTTGTGTGTCCAAGGTCTCATGTTTTTCTCTTCTTAGGTTGTCAGAGAATTGTCTAGGTGAAGTTGACACATTGAACATCGACTCTGCAAAAGTCCTCATGGTCAGTTGTGACAGCGTTAACCTTTTTGATTGTTTTGCCTTTGTGTGGCATTTGAATGATTATTGGTAACTAGTACAAAAATGTGCCATTTTATATTAACATTTGATTTGGTGCTTTTTCCTGGTGACAGATGGAAATGAAGGCTTGACTGCTGCCGTGTCATTAAGTTATGTCCTCCGTCTTCACAGGTCTTGTCCATTGAAAGGCAGTGGAAACCACGAGGGCTTGCAGCGTCTGAGAATGATGGCTGCTGGGTATCGCACCGATCCTCCCTTAAATTGATAGAAATTGTGTAGTGAGCTTGCTTCATCACTAATTGGCAATGGTCTACTGAAATGTGTTTTTTAATGTGGTAGTAAGATATGAATGGCTTAAAAGGATGTACTGTTCCCGTGGTGCTCATTGATCTGTAGCCATTTTCTCTTTTCAAATGTATGAAGTTCTTTTTTTATATATATCTAGATATAGAGAGAGAGAGATCGGAGACTATTTTTACTTGTTTTTAATATATTTTTACTGCCTTTTAAGAAATTGGAAAATAAAGTTTTTGTATTAAATAGTTGTTTGTCATTTAAGAGACAACTGAACATTTGGAACCAAGTCTGGGTGTTTACAATCAAAATGGCCTTAGGTTTGGGTGACGTGACAGAGATTTTGCCTGAGTTTAGTCCCTGTGATGTTTGAACTGGAGAGCCCTGCATCTAAACAACCCTGTTTCACGGGCTCCTCGCCACCATGTCTGTGTTTTTGTAGTCACAGTTCTCTTTGTTCAGACCGCTATGCTCATGGTAAGCAACGGTTTTGACCACAAAAGGGCAAACTACTGTCTACTTGGGTGTTGTGGTAATCTCTTCACATGACAAGCATAGAGACACTTGCTTATTTCCTCGTAACCGCTCTTAAATCAAGAGGTTCCCCAAAAGGATAACTGGTTACATGTCAGGAGATTTACCACAGACTGCAGTTGGTTCTGAAACATGCACCATGGCGACACAATAGTCTGCATCTGTTTTTAGTGCAATCAAACACGGCACCAGTTGATTTCACCATGAACCATAGTTCATGTTTACTACAAGACTCAACCCGTCAACAGACTCACTATGGTGAAGTCTCAACTTGTATGTGCCAACCTGACACCCGCACACACTGGTAAAAAAACAACAACCCTGCAACTCGGGATTTTGCTTTATCAAACTTTCTTGATGGCATTTTGAGTTGGAAGACTGAAACTCAGTAACACAGTATGAATCTGAGCAGAACAATACATCCGATCCCAGGGTTTAATCCCATTCCACTGTAATGTCATTAGTATTGCAAATGTCTCCTCGGTGTAAATACTCAAGCAATTGGATACACGTTAAAAAAAACATTGCTTATTGGAACTAAAACGGCAGATCCCGTGATTCTCATTTCTGGATCCTTACACCCATCAGTATATACCCTAGAAGTTACCCTCTTGAACATGGCTACAAATGCCAAATCAGCTTTCTTTTTTAGTTCCATTAAATACAAATCAAACATGGTGCCATTTCAGAAATCACAATACCGACTAACTTCTACTCCATATACTCCCATTTCTGCTGCCATTGTATTTCCATCCAACTAAAAGAATTTTGAGCTAGTGTTCCCAGCAAGCCTGGAGGACAACCTGTCATTGATTAATGTCCCATTTACCTACTTGTTTCCCTGCTACAACTCATGTTCTCAAGATCCACTCACTGACTATTGGATAATGGTCTCCCTTTTGTAGATTCTGCACATATACCCCACTCACAAATCCCTGTAATCACATTTGAGACGAGTGTGTGGACAATGGCACTCATTTCCTGTATGCACATCTATTTTGGTCCCTCTATCATCATTTCAGCATACCAAATTCTTTTCATCTGTATGCTCTTTAATAATCAGTCCATTGGCGTCTCTGTGTGAACCACCCTAAAGAGAACTGTGAGCATTTAAATCCCCACACTACATAACCTGGTGCCTGTCTAATTTATTGGATGGTAATAGTAATTGATTACCACCATTCCTCTGCCTCTCAACCACACGTCTACTATGTACTCCTGAACTTCTCCTTTACCTAACACTCTATATGGGTATTTCTAAGCAACACACCCTCCTTCCTGTTCCTGTCCTGGCAAGCCAGTCACTGAACACAGACAATATCGGGTTTAATCACAGTCTGATCAACAAGCCACTTGAATTGAATTTGAGACGAAGAGACTTCAAGCATTCCATTACAAAAGTATTACCGTAATCAAGCTCAAATACATGATCCTTCCTCTTGTTGACATACAGCACTTTCTTCTAATGTATGTCCTGTCCGGAGATGCTGGGTCCTTTTCTGCTCTAGCTGTGTGGGATTCTGTCTCCATGCCAATTGCCTCTGCAAACACCCTTTAATTTTAAAAAAGAAAAGAAAGGAAAATGAGGTCTTCCTACAGTTGTTTGAAACTCCATATAATAATCAACTATTTATGACTGATGTGGCCCCCTACTCCATTGTTTGTACACAATTGGGGCTACAGTTGAGATAAGACATTAGGCCATGAATCCTATAGGATTGTAAGACACTTTAATAAATGTTAATATTCAAATGTATTCTATCTGAATTTGCGTGTGTGCAAGCGCTTCCTGGTGTTATGCACATCAGAGGCATCAACGTTTTAAGGTTTATATGACCCATTTTATGCTCTTTATGGGTAAATCTTGGCAGTTGCAAAAGAAAGCAATGTAATGTTTATCTCAAGGAGGATACTGACTTAATGATCAAGACATGTTTTAAATGCTTTATTGGTGGAGCCTGATGACAGATAGATAGATAGATAGATAGATAGATAGATAGATAGATAGATAGATAGATAGATAGATAGATAGATAGATAGATAGATAGATAGATAGATAGATAGATAGATAGATACTCTACGTGCTACCGTTACGCGTCTTCACTCTGCTGCCCTATTTTTAGGCCTTCACTTCACTTGGTTTCTGTGTGATTGTCCCTTTAAATGACTCTCCTCCCACATGTCGCCAAACCGTACCCGTGCCCCCTACCTAACAGCAGCTACTTCCACATCAACAATGAGCGTCTTCGTTTATTACAATGAAAAACACACTACTATTTCAACAAAGAATCGGAAAATCTATTGTGTTTAACTCAACGCTCCATGCTTCACCGCAGCGTCTAGTGTAGATCACCCGCCCTGACGTCGGTAAGCTCAATCATTGTGGTTGTTCAGTCTGTTTGGTTGGGTAAGGAAGCTAGTCTGCTAGCTAGCCACAGCTAACGGTCAGCTAGTCGGCTAGCTAGCCACAGCTAACGGTTAGCTAGCCACAGCTAACGGTTAGCTAGTCGGCTAGCTAGCCACAGCTAATGCTTAGCTAGGCCCCAGTCTTTTGTCGAGCATGGCATTTCACTGTCTTGGCGGAAAAAAATGTTCGGTGGCACGTTGTAGGTGCACGCCGGTCTCGCCCTGCAGGCAAAGGAGATATTTGAACCGCCAAGTGAGCAAAACGATGTAACTAACTAGCTAGAGTAAGCTTCCGCAAAACTTATTCCACGTTTAGGGGTGCGATGCAGCTAATGCAAGCTTGTTTATGATAGATCTGTGTGAGGGAGTGTGGTACAGGCCAGACAATCTGTCCTACCACAGGTTTTTGATTTGCATGAGATTCTAAACGAGATTGCCACCGATGCGTGTTTTTCTCGTTTTGGCTCATTGCACCAGTTGTTTTCATTATCAGCACTTTGCATAATCCAATTGATAACCCGGACATCAGGGTCACTGAACTCTGCTCTGCTTGATACATATCACAGAAATTGCACCCCATAACTCAATCAGTATTATCACACTGTTGTAAAAAGGAATGAGATCAGCCCTCCCAACCTAGTGATATCTGCCCTGACTGTTCTTGGTGTAAACAGGTACAACAACGAGAGAGAGAGAGAGAGAGCTGTGGGTGTGTCTGCGATGGCTGGTGGAAGGAGAGGGGCGAACCGCACTGCTTACTGCAGATCTCCACTCAGCAGTGAGCCTGGCTCGGTCAGCAACGGCAACCACTCCACCAGCTCTCCGGTCACAGGAGTCCGATCCCGCACAAGGTGAGAGGGCCGATACTCTGCTCTGCTCCAGACAGGGGTAACTCCTAAGAAATGTACATTGCAACCTGGGAGTCAGTCATGAGTCGCTCTGATTGGAGCATTGTGATGCCAGTGAAGACTCTTTTAATAATTATAATAATAATAAACCTTTATTTAACCAGAGAGATTACACTGAGATTTACATCTCTTTCTCAGGTGAGCCCTGGCCAAGAAAGCAGCACACAAGCAGTTGCATACAAATAAAAAACAACAGCAACACATAATACGAATACTTCAATGGGTTAAAACATAGCAAAAAGCATGAATTAAAAGAAATTAAACAAAAAACAACACAAACCCCCATTAAAACAGCTCCCCAATCATCTCCATGTGCAATGTACAATGCCATCTAAAAACATGAGCATGATGTCAGCAGCTCCACAATTTGAGTTTTAAAACAATCAATGGATATAAGGTGATCCAGTTTCAAGTCCTTTTGCAAAGTGCTCCAAGATGCGGGGACAGCATAACTAAAAGCCATCTTACCAAAGTCAGTTTTTATGCGTGGAACGTTGTACACTGTGACTCTGCGAGTGTAATCTGTAGTGTGCCTGATTGGGTAAAGCGAGTATAACATGCTTAAATATGTTGGTAGCTGACCCAAGATCACCTTTTATACAAATAAATAAAAATGGATTTGTCTCCTTACTGTGATGTCCAACCTGCTAACTGATAGAGGGTGCAGTGATGTGTGAGGGACCTAGAATTTGTTACAAACCTTAAAGCTCCATGGTACAGTGTGTCTAGTGTATGAAGGGAAGACTTTGAGGCATGCATGTACAGGAAAACGCCTACCTTCCTATGGAAAACTATAAAAGTAGAATTCTGCTCTCGCTCACAGTCCGTTGTGGTTTTAGGAACGGCTCGGGGACGGGCATCTCCAGTCCCCCGCTAGCAGCCCAGACGGTGGTTCCTCTGAAGCACTGCAAGATCCCCGAGTTGTCAGTGGACCGCAACGTGCTTTTTGAGCTCCATCTGTTCTTCTGCCACCTCGTTGCTCTCTTTGTCCATTATGTCAACATCTACAAGACAGTGTGGTGGTACCCGCCATCACATCCCCCCTCACACACATCGCTGGTGAGTACTCAGTGGTCGGCTGTAGACTTGTGATGTTGCCAGTGTTTGTTTATGTTGACAGCTAGCTGATGGGTTTTGTCTGTTGACTTGTTTGACATTGATTACTGATTTTTTGCTATTGTGTCGGAGTTTGATTGTATATGTCTTAGTGTGAATGTCGCTGTAGGTCTTTTATGTGTGTTTCTCTACATTGAAGGTGATGCATTGCATTCGATAGTACTGCTCATTGGGTCGGTGCAGCAATGACGCTGAAGTGTTTTTTTTTTAAATTCTTTACAGAACTTTCACCTTATTGACTATAACATGCTGGTGTTCACAATCATCATATTGGCACGGAGGTTAATTGCAGCAATTGTTAAAGAGGTAAGAGTTGTTTTTTGCCTTCTGCTTTTTGAGCATTTAGCATTTTGACCAGCTGCTGGATCAAAGTAGTAAATACATTCAAAATTCATCATCCACCAGCCTTACTGCTCAGCCACAACAAGTAGCTATAAGGAAGTTTAAGTCCAATTACTCCATATATCATGATTCAAGAGTCAAATTTAAACCACCACAGTTACTGGACATTATACTGAAAATAGGTCTTACAGTGATTCCAACGCTAAAAACATCCCAGCCACCAAACCTCTGCAGAAACACTGATCGCCCTCTGCTTTTGAAGTGTTTTATCAGTGATGTTTTTTCCTTTTTCTGTCTTTTTGTTTATACCCCTGTCTTTGTCTGTTTCTCTCACACAGCTGTGGGTGTGTTTCCATCGTTCCTAGGTGACTTCAACTATATCGGCATAACAGTTTCATTGTGTGTCACTGTTCTCCCTCCTTTTCTCCCCCGCAGGCATCACAGAGTGGGAAGCTGTCCTTCCCTCACTCCATCTTTTTAGTGATGGCCCGGTTTGCTGTGCTAACACTGACGGGCTGGAGCCTGTGTCGCTCCCTCATATACCTCTTCAGGACCTACTCTATCCTCAGCCTGCTCTTCCTCTGCTACCCGTAAGTATGAGCCCCATGTCAGGCCCGGGGAAACCAAGGGGTCAGATTCATACCAGCCACACTCACTAATGCAGTGGTTCTCAACCTGGGGGTCGCGACTGCCCGAGGGTTCCCGAGATAATTTGACGGTGTCGCAGGATGTTGGTTGGATTATTATTTTTATTTTATATATGGTAAGCGAACAATTTTGCATGCGGTGATGTTATCAGCATAATTCATCAGCAAACAGAAGTAAACGCTTCATTGAGTGATATCATGTGTAAGTGTTTACTTTTGTCAGAACAGTCGGTAGGGAAAAACATGGATGTGAAATTAGATTTATTTCAGCACCAAAAATGTCTACAATGTCTATTTTCATTTTATAACTTAAAATGTTGGCTATCAAACCTGGATATTGATATCAGTATTATGTTGCTATTATTGCTCATTTGGAACACAACATTTAGTTCTGCGTTCATTCTTAAATTTGGCACTGATCGCTCAATTTAGGGGTTAAGGTTAATGTGTTAATATTACAGGGGGGGTCACAAGACCAACAACACACAATGTTTTCTTAATGTCTGTGAAGCACTCTGTGCATTCGTGCTAAGAAGGGTGCTATACAAATAAAGTTTTACTTACTTACTTACTTACAAGTTTCAATATACATTTTTTGGGGGTTGCGGTCTGAAAAGGTTGAGAACCACTGGTCTATATAAGTGTGTTTACTACTGCTTCAAATTGTGCTTATTTACTTGACAATGCAGCCATTCATAAGCTTCTTTGCTATGTTCCTATTCATGCTTATAGTGAAAGTATTTTAGTAAGTGGGAGACACATGTTTCATAAAGCGCCATTTTATGGAATCATTTGTTATAGTGGGGCTTTAGCGGGGAATAGCCATTATGAAAAAGAACTATAGTAATCTGATACTTTTTTTTAAAGAATACCATATACATATCACAGAAAAAATTAAACTATATAATAACCAGTAGACTATAGAAGACGGACTGCAGGCATTCATGAACGGGGCCAACCGGATAAACTGTAAATAAAAGAAGAACTAAGAAGAAGACCATGAAAATAAATAAATATATATATAGTTACAAGCAGCCAATCTAGAGATCCAGGTGTTGAGGTCCTTCTGGACTAATCACATTGTGTTTGCCCTATTCAATATATAATCAGCACCTTAAAGTGTCAGAAGAGGCCCAGATCACAGCCTGCATGGTGCACGAGGTTATGCCATGTTTCCACCTGTTTCAGTCTCGTCTGGTGCCACAGCGTTCACACTGCTGTCAAACAATGAATTTCTGGAGCTGAAAATCTGAAATATTTCTCTGCATTTATTAAGCAAGAACTGTCTATTTTTTATTTTTACTTTACATTTGATGTTTTGTTTTTGTTGTTTTTTCATGTGATGTAAACTGAATACATGCGATTAAAATTTGTAATTATTTTTCAATAAAAATATTTGGGGGGAAAAGCAAGAACTTACAGTGCCTTTAAACAGTAATATTTACAGTCATATTTCCATGTCCTGTGAGAGCTTTAAACCCCTGTGAATATCTGAAGATGCTGTTTAGCAGGTCTGAAGTGAAATGTAGGAGGGTTTAATTAGTCTTACATGTTGTTTTTTTAGTAATTGTCTTGATAATATACTGTAGCAAAGGTCCTTCACATATTGATAGATGTACTGGGAACAGTAGAGCTCTGAAGGTTGTACCACTGATACAGATTTGAAAGTTTTGAGACTGTATTGATTGTTGTAGCGCCACCATAAGGACAATTGTCTTCATGCTGTAGTCGGGGACGTTTGGCATGAGACTGGACCTCTGCAAGTCAGATTTGATAAGGAGAATAACAATACATAGAAATCCAAGAGGGACCCTGATAATTTTACCATGTGAAATAAAAGTACCGTTAAGTACGATAAGGTCACTATAAACTCACGATGGCGTATAGACAAACAAGTCACTATAGGAATATAATGTTTGTTTATTTGTTTGGATCCCCATTAGCTACTGTATTGTAACAGTAGCTACTCTTCCTGGGGTCCTCATAAATCATAAACATATTTATATACAACAATGCATTCATTCCATTCATACATACAAAACACAATATGACAATACGAAACAATACATTACATACGAAAACTTACAAACAACTTCAACATTCAATAATGTGCAGTGCAGTTGCAGTGATTTTTCGAATAAAGACATTATTGTTTCGGCAGTGATCTTGTATGTCAGTGTGAGATTAACGTTATTCTTTTCCTTTTGGGTTTAAATTAGTACATAGTAAAAAGAAAAGTGTAACCTTTCATTTGTTTGTTTACATGGATCCCTTATACAGGAGACTAGTTGTTTTTTTAATCTAATAAATCTCCATGTAGTCTTCATCAGAACCAATGGGGATGTAGCTCAGTGGTAGAGCGCATGCTTCGCATGTATGAGGTCCCGGGTTCAATCCCCGGCATCTCCACTCCTTTTCTGTTTGAATTCACAGTAACAATGAGCAGAATGAATAGAATTTGTTCCTTTAGTTTACTGGATTCATCGAGTCAAATGAAATAATCGCCGCATACATTTGCAGTGTTAGAAAAACCAACAAAGGAATGCCAGATGGAACAAGTCATGGTTGGCCAAGCGTTCGCTGAGAGGCAAGAACTGCTCAAATCTGATTGGACACTGGAGGTTTTGGGGGCGTGGCCGTGTGCATGCTAGTCCCCACACGCGCACAAATGTCAAACACATCTTTTGGCCGCGGGGAAGGCCCAGCAAATCATATCCAGTGGTGTCCCCAACGAGACATCATGGATAACCCAAACACATCTATACCTAGACCTACATAGAGCAAACTACATCTAAATAATACATCATCATTTAAACAATTATGTAATCCGAATCCCTGGATCCCCCCTCACATCCCCAAGACCGAAGCTGCAAAACCAAGACATTCCTCCAGAGCGTGGATTATCACTAAAGCAGCCACATCATCCTAAACAGTGCTTTGATTGGAGATACTGGAGGCGATCTAACCCCTACACCGGTAAATATTACACTTATGTGCTCTGTGAGTTTCAGGCGGATCGTCCTCCGGAGCTGATCCCGGTAGTTCCCGTTACACCGCCACCACATCGTAGTCGCGTTGTAACATTTTGCTCAAACAAGAGACACAACGCGATCAAAGCGAGTGTGTCTCCACGACTCTGCCGCACCACAAAACAGGAGCATCCCAAATTGCATTTTCTCCTCTCACCCTAACTTGATTGTGCCGGAGAAACGATTTCAGTAGACGTCACTTTATCTGCATAGGGAGTAAAATGCACCGAACCTGCGAGCTTTTGTCGCCCTCAAACACAAACACATCGCCCGTGTGAGACGGAGACGAGATCGGACTAATCTCTGCGTGCACAACACACACAACATGGAAGGTAAAGGTGTTATGGAGCACATCTGGCTGGCAAGAAGTGTCCAAGATGGATGCAGCAGCGGCGGGGTATGTTTGAATGACCGGCCCGTCCCTCACGCCTCTGTGTCCTGTGTTGCTTTGCCTTTTGCAGGAGTAGGATGTTACTAGCGTCCGCCGTGGTGGTCTGGGAATGGCTGAACGAGCACGGACGCTGGCGGCCCTACAGCCCGGCGGTCTCTCACCACATCGAGGCGGTCATCCGGAGCGACCCGCGGGGTGGTAGTGTTGTCCTCGGCCAGGTGGACTCTCGCCTCTCGCCCTACATCATCGACCTGCATTCCATGCACCAGTTCCGACAAGACACAGGTAAGAGAGAGAGGAGGGGGGGATGTCACGGTGCTGGCTATAGGCGTGGAGCCAGGCCCGAGCTGCTGCTGCTGCTGCAGGCCTGTTTACTCATGTGGAGGCCAGACTACTTCATCTGTCCGAGGCCTTATTGTGATTACTGTCCAAAATGTGATGGTGATGTTTTGCTGCAAAGTGGTCCAGAGATGTGTTTCCTGCACAGCTTGTATACATCCCACTGTACACATCACATAAATCCTCCCATTTTCAATGTAAATAATTGATTGGAGTCTGGGAAGATGTGCACTTCAGGATCCCCCAAATCCATTACCCAATGCACCCTTTTTCCATGTCGCTGGGAGGTATTCCAGTATTTTGCGGTTACTGTATCTCAGCAGTATTGAATACTCAGTGGTGAGTCATGGGAGAAAGACCTTGTGCATGCGTGCGTGCAGGGGGGCATGTAGGGCACGGTAGCAGCTGAACTGTCATAGCTGCACACAGTGAATAATGAGCCTGTCGGGGTGGAATGCAAACACCCTGCTCAATAAAGATGAGAATATGCCATACTGAATATACAAAACATGAAGTAGTGTGTTACCTTGCACACGCCAAAGCATCATATCTATCTAGAGATAGATGATAGATGAGTCTGGCGTGATGCATTCACATAAACTCCACATTTTTAATAGCAACAACAACAAGCAAGGGGGGAGAGCAGGGTGTCGTGAGACAAAGAGGGGAGTTATCAGACGTCTGACTTCGGCCAAGATCCCAGCGTCGCCCTTCTCTCTAAACTTTGGCTGACAAAAGCCTTTGTGCAGTTTCCCTTGCAAGCCCAGCAAAGGCTGCAAGGGTGGGAATCAGGGGGTAGGGAGCCCCAATCTAAATATGAGAGAGGGAGAGAGAAAGGAGGGTGGTGGTGGTGGTGGGGGGGGTGTCTGAAGTCTGAGGTCATTGATAAATTGAGGTTCATGGGTGCAGATTTGATGAATGAATTACCTCGTTGTGTTCTTATTGTTAAACGTCTCTACTGTATCACGATTTAAAGGTTTCTACTTATCTGATACGAGATGTGTCGCATGCAAACCTGCTTTTGTTGCGTGTAGATTTCTTTTGTGAGAATTTTTTTTTTCAGAGGGCCACAAAGATGTTTCACTTTTGTCCTAATTCATGTCGTGAGCATTATTTGACTCGCCGCTTTCACATTGAACTTGGAAGGCAGAGAAGTTCCCCTGAATGTGTTTTACAGACAGAGGAATCCAACACAGGAATGTGTGAATGTCTGATGTTTGGGTTATGTGGAGTTTATGAGACTGTTGTGGGAATAATTCTACTAATAACACATTCTTAACGGTTTTGCTTTATCTCAAGGGAAGACACTGTTTCCACTAAAAAGTCCCCTGTGTCGACCGTTGTTGTTGCCGATCATATAAATGGGAAAGATTATATCGTATCTGAAGTAGTGACGTGCACATGTGTGCGATGGGGGGAATTAAAGTCTCAAAATTCAAAGGCTACACAATTGACAAAACAGAGTCATGATCCCCAGAAAAGCTTCACTCCTGTCTCCGAAATAATAAAGCTTATCCATTTTAGAGCGCTCATCGTGTCCCGTTGTGTCTGCTATGGAAAAGCCTCTATGAAGAGTCTGAGGAGTTTCTCTGGACACCCTGGGAAAGCAAACACAGCCGGCTTTGGGTCGGATCAAGGCCGGCAGCCAATCAGAATTCAGAACACCGTGTGCTGTTACCAGGGGCAACCTGTTTGCCTGTTTGCCCAAATTCTTAGCGAACACACACACACAGACATGTTGAATTTGTTAGGGTTGTAATCTACTTGCCCACAGCAAATATTACTGCAGCCAAGTATCCAACAAACATTCATCTCCTCTTTCACTTGGCTGTCGTCCCAAAACATTGTGGATATAGTTCAGTTCGGTAGTTAATAGAGAAATCTGAATGAATCTGTCTAGAAATGTTATTACACTACAGTAAGATGTTTATAATGTGCATGTGTGTTTTATGTATGTCGTGACACCTGTCTCTGCGCTGCCCCAGGTACCCTTCGTCCGGTGCGACGTAGCTTCTACGACCCCACCTCAGCGCCAGGCCAGGGCTGGTTGTGGGAGTGGGAGAACGACACTGGGAGTTGGACGGCTTACGACACCGAGGTGGGCATCGCCATCCAGGCGGCACGCGATCGCCAGCAGCCCTGGCTGGACCTGGCGCCGCTGGGTTTCTGCTACCTCATTGACTTCCAAAGCATGACCCAGATCAACGGGCAGACGCAGCGCTGCCGACGCATTCAGCGCCGCTCCGACCTAGCTTACCCACTGGTGTCCGGACCCCTGCCCAAGTCCCACCATGCTTGGGGTCCCGCGTCCATGCCGGGCCCTGGAGGACTGCTAGGGGTGGGTGTATCCGGAGTGGGCATGGGGATCGGGATGAGCGGGACTGGCAACGGGAGCGCCTACCCCAGCGGGGCGCTTCCTGCTTCGGCCATCACGTCTCTGGGACAGCCCTGCGCCTGTCAGCAGTGCATGTTGGTGCTGAGTGTCAAAGCGGGCACCATGTCTTCTGTCCACACCCTCGGTCGGAGGCCGCCCCAGAACAAACCACCTAGTCCCAAAATGGGGGGCTACCTAGTCCCAGGAGGGTCTTACTCACTTACCCTCCCTCGACCGCCGACCTTGGCACGGTCGCTTTCCCCTCACAGGACGTCCATAGTTGGGGCTACTGGTGGTGCCGGTGTAGGGGGCGGAGGTGTTGGTGGTGGAGTAGGTAGTGTCGGCGTTGGCGGCGGAGGAGGCTTCGCCCACTCCCTCTCCCTCCTTGGCTCGGCCACCGCTGCCCTATCTCTCTCCTCTACCCGGCCCCCTCCTCCACCCCTTCCGCCTCCTCCACCTCCTCCTCTTCCTCCCTCCAC
>CABFOS010117043.1:0-10347 GCA_900660315.1 Diretmoides pauciradiatus
TATCAGTAATAGTGGTTATAGTACTAGTAGTAGTAGTAATAGTGATAATAGTACTAGTAGTAGTAGTAATAGTGGTAATAGTACTTGTAGTAGTAGTAATAGTGGTAATAGTACTTGTAGTAGTAGTAATAGTGGTAATAGTACTAGTAGTAGTAATAGTGGTAATAGTACTAGTAGTAGTAGTAGTAGTAATAGTAGTAATAGTGGTAATAGCACTAGTAGTAGTAGTACTAGTAGTAGTAGTAGTAATAGTGGTAATAGTACTAGTAGTAGTAGTACTAGTAGTAGTAGTAGTAGTAATAGTAGTAATAGTGGTAATAGTAGTAGTAATAGTACTAGTAGTAGTAGTAGTAGTAATAGTGATAATAGTACTAGTAGTAGTACTAGTAGTAGTAATAGTTGTAATACTAGTAGATATTATGTTTTATCAGTGAAGTTGTTTGGGTTTTCACTCTGTTGAACGTGTCGTTTTCAACACATTGGTTTTGAAGCAACATGTTAACAACAACAACAACAACAACAACACAGGCTGATGAAAACCAGCGTTTCAACACATCCTCTCTCCTTGTTTTCAGATGGCCTGGGGCGTGGGGTGGTGGGGGGGTTTCCTCTGGTCTGATGGGCCGGGCCCTCCTCCGCTCTCTGAGGCCCCGTTGGTTTCCGACATATTTCCTGTTCCTCTGTCAAGGCCGTGCTGAAAGTCACAGCTGTCTGCGAGGCGGGACGACACCTGTAGCTTCCAGTCTGAGTTCCTGGCCAAGGCAAACTCTCCCTGCTGCATCACGGCTCAGCGGCCAGTCGGGACCCCCGTCAGATACTGGCCTCACTGTGTCAGATAGTGGCCTCACTGTGTCAGATAGTGGCCTCACTGTGTCAGATAGTGGCCTCACTGTGTCAGATAGTGGCCTCACTGTGTCAGATAGTGGCCTCACTGTGTCAGATAGTGGCCTCACTGTGTCAGATAGTGGCCTCACTGTGTCAGATAGTGGCCTCACTGTGACATGCTCTGCTTCCCCTCTCTTGTGACGTCACGCTTCAGTGTCATGGCTTTAGAAATGACACCAAATGGACCTGTACGGGTTGATCAAAGTTTGTCTGTTATCTCTCTACCACATCAATACAGTGTTGGAATTCTGGACAAAATCTGATCCAACAATAACAAAATATTCTAAGTTTTGGGTCTGAGAGGCGAAATGTCATCAAATGGTCCGTTGCTCTAATGTGACTAAATAATGATCCTTGATATGAAAAAGGTTGAGAACCACTGGTTTAACTCATCTACTGTGCCTTTCATGTTATATTTTTATTCAGGGTTCCCGTCATCATGGGATTTTCTGAATATCATGGAATTACGAGAGGTACATAATTATTTATTTCGGAGTATATTGTGCAATAATCATTACACAATAATGAATAAACATTTAGACAGTACCCTAGAGCTCCTAACTGTCTATACCCCGTCCCTTCCCTCCATTCCCGTACACCCCATAACACAAAAAACAAAAAGACAAAACAAACAAGAGGTATCCTTAAGTGGATGCATGTATGTGCAGCTGCGCACATGTATGCGTGCACCTAAGCAAATACCTAAAAATTAGAAAATAAAATTAGAAAAACATAGGAGAGGAAAGAAAAACAAACAAACAAACAAAAAACAATAAAAATAGCAATGATGCAGAGAAAATCAATGAATAAATAAGCATAGCGAAGGTTGTGTTATTATGACCTTAACCTATAGTGTCCATGTCCATGTATCCACAAAGTTCCGAGCGCAATTTGTCCAACAGTCCGTATCCATGTGCTATAACCTCCTCAAGTCCTAAAGGCAATTTGTCCGCCTGTGTCAGGGGGTCCACAAAGTCCCAAGTGCAACAGGGACTTTGTGGACAGGGAATTTGATAAATACTCTGGGGAAGGTCAGGGAATAGTCGTTTCATATTCATTGCATTAGATGGTGGTTTCCATCCTGACTGTTCACCCCTTTAGAGAAACAACATTAACACACCAGGGGCCGAATTCACAAAAATCTTCACAAGAAAAAAATTAAGAAAGTTCTTAAGATAAATTATAAGAGGTTCATAAGAATGTTTCTAATTGCAATTCTTGAAAAAGCTTTTTTGTGTGTGCAACTGACAGGCTCTGAGTGTTGTTCTAAGTGTCTGACAGGATCCCGACAGAGAAATAAAATGTTTTTCTTTACCTTTCGCTGTTGTTATTGTGTTAGCATCCACTTGTAGCCCAACTAGCCACAACAACAGCGAGTCCGTATCCAACAAAGGTGTAGCTACAACAAGAGGTCTCACTCCTCGCGAAATAAAAATGTTTAATTTCTCTGTCGGGATCCTATCAGACACTTATAACAACAATCGGAGCCTGTCAATAGTAATAAAAAAAAGCTTTCACTTGCCCTGAAGGGTTCAATTGAAGACGGATTAGTGTTCGCTCAATACTGGACCAATTTCAAAAATTCTTGTTCCCATCAGTCAACTAGACACACGGCCATGGGAAAATAGGGTTTTGTGAATTCAGTCCCAGGAAGGAATAGAACTGATTTAGTTATGGAAACATATGGAACTTTACATCTGGGCCACAGCGGGAACCCTGTCACTAGATTTATACTATGACACTGGGCCAAGCTTGGACATTTGAGTTCCACTAACCAGAGACATCGCCACTGGAAGGTGATTTCTATACTGTAGAACAGTTGTTCTCAACCTTTTTTCATATCAAGGACCATTATTTAGTCTCATTAGAGCCACGGACCATTTGATGAGATTTCACCTCTCAGACCCAAAACTTAGAATATGTAGTTATTGTTGGATCAGATTTAGTTCAGAATTCCAACACTGTATTGATGTGGTAGAGAGATAACAGACAAACTTTGATCACAATAACAATTCTTCTACATTCTCTAATTGTGTAAACTTCTTGTAAATTAAGTAATGCAGATGTTTAACAATAATTTAACTCTGAGAGTGAACAAATGAAACCAAATGGACCCGTACGGGTCCATTTGGTTTCATTTGTTCACTCTCAAGAGTTACAGACCTATAAGGGTCCATTTGGTTCCCAACTATCCATCATTTAGCTGGGGACCACCTGGAACCCCCTCAAGGACCACTGGTGGTCCCCGGACCACTGGTTGAGATCCACTGCTATAGAACAAGGCGTAATCCATGTCTGTGATTGCGAAACCAGCCCTGAAGTGTCTGACATCTCCCCAGCCTCTTGACGTCTCAACCTACCATGGATTTCACTGAAATGCCACCAACAACTCTTAAACAAATGGACAGTCAAACGTTGTCACGGGACACCAGCTTTAGTGTACAATAACTCCGGGTGGAAGGACCGTTTCCCTGAATTTACACCACCAAACAGCAGACAAACATTGTCATCTGGGGGTAAAGTCCAAGGGTCTGAGTCAAGTGGCGACCGATGGCGCCTTCAGTGACGACGATGGCGAATGGTAAGGAAGTCTCCGTGGTGATGATGGAATGCCATGTGTGCTTCCTGACGGTCGGCCAGGGAAAGAATTCAGCCACGTTGAAAGGAGGATGCAGGAAAGGATGCTAATATTTGTCCAATTTGGCAATTCCAGGTCCAATCAGCTGGTTTTATGGTGGAGGTGTAACCACTGTGAACCAGCACAGCCCTGATGGAGACTATGGTGGAAACATTGGTAGGTGGTTGTGCTGGCTATGCAATAACCCTCCAAATAAAAGCTGTTTTAAGGCCTTATGTATGACGCCGCTTGTAGGTTAAAAAAAGGGGGGGGAAAGGAGCCTGGGTCTGGGGAGGGGGGTAATATTCTGAGAAAAAACTCTGACTTTTCGAGATTAAAGTGACAAATTTACAAGAAAAATTGGATATTCTCTGAGATTATAAAGTCACAAATTTATGAGAAAAACTTGGGAAAATAATGTTTTTTTGTTGTGGATCCACATGGCTTCACTTTGAACACACCACAGACGCTGCTTGCCGTGTGTTTGCCTTCAGTGGATGATATAATGAAATTATACTAGTTTGGTAAAGTTGGAAATATATTCACAGATTCGAACTTCCCCTGTAGCTGGTTGTCTATCTTACTTTGGTTGGAAAGAGGTGCCGTTTGTGTTTTAACAACGTTTAACTTGTGAGTTATTGATCCGGGAATTTTGAATCTGTGAATATGTTTCCAACTTTACCAAAGTAGTATAGTTTGATTATCTCACCCACTGAAGGCAGAACACGCGGCATGCAGCAGCGTCTGTGGTGTTTAAAGTGACGCCATGTGGATCCACCACAAAGAAAAAACAGTATTTTCCCAAGTTTTTCACGTAAATTTGTGACTTTAATCTCAAATGTATGACTTTATAATCTCAGAGAATATCCAAGTTTTTTTCTCGTAAATTTGCGAGTTTTTTCTCGTAAATTTACCACTTTAATCTCAAATTTTTTTTCTTTGATTATTACCCCCCTCCCCAGGCTCCATTTTTTTTTTACCTATAACAGCCCTAATACAGCGTCGTACTCATGAGTGCCTGGACTTGGATTTTTGAATGTGACGGGAACATATTTGAGGTCATGACATTTCTTTTCTTTCTTACCAATATAATTCCTGGCTACCAACAGCGCCTGTGGATGTTTGTAGATACCTGAAAAAGTTTTTCCTCTCAGATTATTTCTTAATTTTTACAGTTTGCTGTAACCTGCTTGATGTATGAGATGTGGTGGGTTTTTACCACATCGGGATCAGTCCAAGTCAAGTTGTTAATAATTGTATTAAACAAACGCTAAGAATCTGAGTCAGAAAACCCAGATTTCCACGTCTCCTCTCCAACTGTAAGTGGAGACTGGACAGTTGGATGGAGACGGAGCCCACACCAGTAGCTCTGACTGGGGCATCCAGGAGGTCAGACTGTTCCCTCCCACCTCCCAGTGGGATGAGGTGAGGGAGGGAGGAGGAGGAGGAGGAGGGGGGCTGGGTGAGGAATTTAGAAGCCTGCCGTGATGTTTGTGCTCCTGAGCCAGCCAGAGCGTTGTATAAGACTATGAGGCAACAGGAACCTGGAACGTTCTGGATGGAACTGGGAAACGTGGATCTGGGATCTGGGGTCTGGGATCTAACTCTCAATGGGTCCACTCCCCCCCCTTTTTTTGGGGGGGGGCTTTTTGGGTCTGTGTAGAATGATTGTCCCAGCAACACGTAACAGAGAGAAGCAAACATAGGTTACCAAGGCAGCTCTTCTGGTAGCAAAAAGTTAAAAAGCCTTTATTATTGGGCTAGTTCATAGACAGAGCAGATAAAAACCAGCATGTTTGGGCCATGACCTGGTCTTCATCAGGGCAAACATGACACTGAGCACAAACAGACAGATAACAAGGGAGTTTCAAGCTCAGAGGGCGAGGCCGCAATTATTCAATTATCTGCCATAGTGTCGCTAAACAGCCTGGAAAACAGAAACAGAAAAAATGGTGACATCTCTATAAGTCACAGTATCAATTCAATTCAATTGATTTATAGAGACATATAGAGATGTCACCATTTTTTCTGGTGTTTTTTTCTATTTCTTTTGAGATGTTTGTTACTGATGTGGGTGCTGGTAATCCTACTCCTCAGTCCAGGCTGTTTAGCGACACTATGAAGGCTTTTACGCACCATCTGATTTCCCCGTTTTGCTGATGTCCCTGAGCCGACTTTCTTATTGTTGACCCTGAAATAGGTTATTGGTACATGTTATTGATGAAACCATCTCGCTCAAATGCCACGTATGCTTAACATAAAATTTACTTTAAGTGCCTTTTTTGCCATGTAATGTGACTTCTATTTGTTTTTGCATTAACATCCAACCATGGTTGAAAGATTTGTTGTTTCAGGACCAACAATAAGAAAGTTGCCCCCGGGACATCAGCAAAGCGGGGAAATCAGATCGTGCAGGCTTTTACCTTGGCAGATAATTGAATAATGGAGGCCCTGCCCTCTGAGATAACTAAGAGCCGCATTAGCCGCTAATCACTAAGCGCTAAAATCAGTGCTCACTCAATACTGGATCAATTTCAACAATTATTTTTCCCACCACACACGACCACGGGAAAATAAAGTCCAGGTTGAAATAAACCAAAATGATCCTTTAACATTAGTTGCTTTGTTAAATTAGCCTGTTAGCTAGTTAGCTAGCTACTGTTTGTTCTGTGTTGGGAATAGAGACTAGGGCTGAAGACAAGACACATGATGAGTTGGTGAGTTTTTATTTGATATAGAGAATTATTGAGGCTTACAGACAAAACAATCCACTGAAAGAGTGAAACATCTTCAATATAATATAATATATCGTTCCCTCCAAGTAAAGCATCTACGTTGTGAGGAACATGTACAATCACACCCCGAAAAATGAGGCGATCTTCAAAAATTACCACTCCACAACTGAGAGTGAAGTCTTTACACTATACTACACTTTAATCCATATACTGTAGTAGCGTAATGTACACATTCTCTTTAAAGTTTCTCATTGTTCTCCATAAACAGACACACACATACAACCACAGACACAAACACAGACACACAAACAGACACACAAACACACGATCAAACAATGTCTCGGAAAAACCTGCACACAAAGGACAGGACACAATCAGTACACAACCGGTGCAATCAGTGGGTATGTTTACATGCACACCAATATTCTACTATTATTCCGAATATGACAATATTCTGAATTTGATGCAGTGTAAACAGCATATTCCATTTGGATATTCAGAATTCAGGCTTTTTTTTTAGCATTTAGCATTTTCTGATTATGACACGTGGGATATGATATTAATATTATTGGGCTTTTAGGAGCCTGAATACAACACATTCAGAATATGAGTCTCTATTGGGGTTTTTACCATCTGATTACCTCTTATCTGATCATCTCTTATCTGATCACCTCTTGTCTGATCACCTCTTATCTGATCATCTCTTATCTGATTACCTCTTATCTGATCATCTCTTATCTGATTACTTCTTGTCTGATCACCTCTTGTCTGATTACCTCTTATCTGATCATCTCTTGTGTGATTACCTCTTGTCTGATTACAGTCAGCTTGTAAAGAAACCATGGATGAAACAAACCAACTAGCCGTTTGTTACAGTTTGCTGTAGGAGGACGCACGTCATGGAGGCGTTTTACGTTAATCAGAGTCTGCACGACTGCATGTAAACGGAAATATTAGTGGAATATTAGTTGTCATTAGTAAACAGCTAAGTAGGAATATTTTCTTTTTCGGAATAAGGGCAAAAAACGGAATATTGTTCATGTAAACGTACCCACTAATGAATATTTAGTCTTATCTTTTTCTTCATCCTTCCATAAACACATCAGTTAATGACGCTTGTACATAAATCCAATCGTTTCTAATAAACGCTCACTTTCACTGACCTAAGCGACCTGATGGCCAAACGCCACGTGTCTTATTTCCACTCCTCTGTGGAAATAGAGGAACTTAACCAAAGAAACTAATAAATAAAAGACGTTTCAATAAAAGCTACCCGCCCCAACAGTCCAATGCGACACACACACCGCAGTGCGTTGTCCTCATGTGTCGCCCTCATGCTAGAAAGTTAACAGTCCGCTACTGAATATAGCAACACACCTCTAGTGTGAGCAAACTGACGTCATCGTGGCAGGAAGCGTAAAGTGCAAGCGAGGGTATTGCCCGGTCGGGGGCAAAGACGGGCGGTTGGCAACGGTTCACTTTGCCGTAAAGTGTGGTTTGAAGAAGGAGAGGTTCCCACCCTGCTGACATACAGGGGAGACGTGGGGTTTCGGGAGGGAGGTGGAGGGTCTTTGCCCAGTGTGCCAGGCCCGGTCTGGGCGGCAGGAGTCAGTGCCTGAAGGTGTGGATGTCGTTGTGGAGGCTGATGGAGGGGCGGGATGGACCGGCGCCGCCCGGACAGCTCTCTCTGGAGCCGCAGCGCTGGATCCACATGACGTTCCGGTAGAAGCCCTCCCCGTCCGGGCAGTGGAAACGAAGCCGGACGGTGCGGGAGAGCGACGGCGCGTAGCAGCGGTTGTCGGCACAAATGCCGCAGGTGCGAGGGCGATACCGCTGCGCCGTCGAGCATCCGGCGAAGGTGATCCTGATCGGTTCCTGGGGACGGACGGTTCGCTGGCACTTCTTTGCCTTCTGGATAATAGAAACAGAGACATAATGACATCAAAGAGACCCTGATGGATTTTCCTCA
Source organism: Diretmoides pauciradiatus (assembly GCA_900660315.1). Lineage (NCBI taxonomy): Eukaryota > Metazoa > Chordata > Actinopteri > Trachichthyiformes > Diretmidae > Diretmoides > Diretmoides pauciradiatus. The sequence continues at coordinate 8,207 of CABFOS010117043.1, forward strand.
TGGGTCATGTGATAAGATGCGTTCATTCATACATGTTGGACATATGTTTCAGGATCATTATAGTTTCATCTTATCTTAAAGGGTAACTTAGGTATTTTTCAACCTGGACCCTATTTTCCCATGGCCATGTGTCCACTTGACTGATCGGAACAAGATTTTTTTTAATTGGTCTAGTATTGAGCGAACGCGTAGCTGCTAGCTGTTAACGCTTAGCTTAGCTAATCCATCTTTTTAACCCTTCAGGGCAAGTTCCAACCTACATGTATATCCTCTAGAAGCTGGCAACTAGCCACAACAACAGCGAGTCCATATCCAACAAAGGTCTGGCTGCAACAAGAGATCTCACTCCTCATGAAAGAAAAACTTTTTATTTCTCTGTCAGGATCCTTATATCAACAATCGGCAAAAAAACCCAACAACACACATTTAGAGGACTACGCACTTGCCCCGAAGGGTTAAATTGCAGATGGATTAGCTAAGCTAAGCTCTAACCGCTAGCAGCTACACATTCGCTCAATACTGGACCAATTTCAAAAATTCTTGTTCCCATCAGTCACTTAGACATACAGCCTGGACCCTGTGATTGTAAATATATTGTAAATATATTTGCCATATCTTATCCTCTCTATCCACTAGGAACAGCTCTTAACTCCTGGCAGGGGACTGCCTCTGGGAATTAGCCTCTGGCTGTAATTGGTTGGGTGCACATTTACATTCTATGTACATTTTATGTTCTATGAATGTTCATCAGTGTGCTTGTCCCTCTTAAACAAACAAATAAACAAACAAACAAACAAACAAATAAATAAATAAATAGATAAATAAAAATAAATAAATGGGAAAATAAGGTTGCAAAATCCCGAAGTTACCCTTTAAAGTTTGATCTTTATCTCTTATCTTAACGTACCTTGCCAGCTGTAGGAAGCTGTGTGTCACACTGCCGGATCTGGCACAGCCGGGTTTCTCTGACCAGCCGACAGTCCGGGTTGTTGTTGGTCACCCTGCTTGAAATGCCCATCCCACATGTGGTGGTGCAGTCGGTCCAGTCGGTGGTCTGGGGGAAACAGGACACCACCTCCGACCCGGGGAGGGACACCATCTCCGACCCGGGGAGGGACACCACCTCCGACCCGGGGAGGGACAACACCTCCGACCCGGGGAGGGACACCACCTCCGACCTGGGGAGGGACACCACCTCCGACCCGGGGAGGGACAACGCCTCCGACCCGGGGAGGGACAAAACCTCCGACCCGGGGAGGGACACCACCTCCGACCCGGGGAGGGACAACGCCTCTGACCTGGGGAGGGACACCACCTCTGAGGGAGGAGAAAGGAGAACCAATTACAACCAATCAATCCCAGCAGATATTTTGATGCTGCTATGACGACCCACAACATTGGACCCCGCTGTAAATATTAGGGATGCACGATATTGAAATTTTGGCAGATAACCGATTATTTCCATGGTCATATCTTTCTTTCTTTCGTGTATCATCAGATGGCCAACTCAGTGTCTTTCAGCCACGCCCTCGTCTCTGGTCCTAAGTGGAAGAGGCCAGCTTCTGAGGGTGGGCTGTATAGGGGGCAGCCGGTGATAATGTGCTCGGCAGTTTGTTCAGGCTCGCCACACTCGACCATTGAGTGCTCCAACTCAATGGTCATATCGACCGATATCGATACTGCATATTGATATCTGATGGGTGACCTGCAACAAAGGTCCAAGGCTGGACTGGAACTGAGGATATCGCTGCTATGTGCCAACAGAAGAATCATTTGGCTTGACGTTGATCTTGGCCACTTCCGCCAAATTCCTTGTGGGCTTGATCCCAGAATACAGGATTAGTCTTTAGGAGGTGGGCCGGGCTTCTTACCTCTGAAGGTGCCTCCTCCGGCGCCGGCCTGGTAGTGAGTCTGGGCCTGGATCTGGGTGCTGATGTGGTTGGGGAGGGGCCGGTGGGCGTCCGGTAGCGAGGTGTGCTCCGGCTCCTCTGGCTCCTCGCTGATGCGGTTGTCATCGTCACACAGCCACTCCTGGCAGCAGCCGCCCGGGGGCGTGGCCAGCTGGGGCCGGGAGCAGCGCCAGTCAGGCAGGGGCACCTGGTGGGGGCAGAGGGGCATGCAGCCCACCACCCCGTCCATAC
>CABFOS010117399.1:4763-21611 GCA_900660315.1 Diretmoides pauciradiatus
CCCCGGAAGAGCTGGTGGAAGTGGCCGGAGAAAGGGCTTCCTGGGCTACCCTGCTGAAGATGCTGCGACCCGGACCCGGATAAGCGGAGGACAACTAAATGATAATTAAGCTTTCATCTACTCACCCTCTTGCCGATAAGAGGTGTGGTGAAATTTGTTCGTCCTCAAAGCACTCTTGTCGCCACACAGGGGAAACAGTTTTCAGTGGGTATCCATACAACGGCTGTGGAGGGAGACCAACGGCGAAACCTAATAAAAGTATCCCAAAAAAACCTTCAAAATACTCCAAACTTCTCGTCCGCCACAACCGATATGAACCCGCGAGTTGCAAAATTATGTCGAAATGTTGGAAAATGCCGTTTTTCTGCATTTTTCGACATTTTTCGGCAGTGACACCGTCAATATCAAGCTCTAGTCTAGTCAATATTTAGCCTATAAACATACAAGAAATTCCGTTTTTTCACATAATTCTGCAACTCGCGGGTTCCGGACATATCGGTTGTGGCGGACGAGAAGTTTGGAGTATTTCGAAGTTTTTTTTGGGATACTTTTATTAGGTTTCGCCGTCGGTCTCCAACCACAGCCGATGTATGGATAACCACTGATTCCACTGTTTCCCCTGTGTAGCGACAAGAGTGTTTTGAGGACGAACAAATTTCACCACACCTCTTATCGGCAAGAGGGTGAGTAGATGAAAGCTTAATTATCATTTTTCAGTGAATTATTCCTTTAAGCATCACCTGTGGCATCCCACATCCTTTGATTTTAGGCTCAGTCCTTTTCTCCACATAGATGTTCCCAGTTGCCTGCGTCCATAAAATTGATTCACGGTACTGTCATTCTGGTAATCCATGTGCCAATCTCAAACAATTACAAGAAATTTGGGGTCAATGTATGCTGATTTAAGAAGGCAATTCTATGAAATTCTATGAAATGCTTAAAGAAAAATAATACAATTACAGCATTTGAAGATCAAATATGAATGGATGCTTTGACAACCATTTGTTGATGAGTTAAAAATGGATTTGTTGCAGTGAATACATGCTGTGTTTTTAGTCGTAACCGGACAGTTTGGGGTCATACAACCAAGAACGAAGTGTTTATTTCCCCACTCATATTGCATATTGAAATAATGCTCACTAAAAAGTTCACCACAACAACATTATATTTATTCAATAGTAACATTAAAACACTACAGGTAAGTCACCTGGCACTAAACCTAAAATAATGTGATTGTCTGCGGAATGAGACACATGAGAAATGCATTGGCGCGCTGGGTAATTTGCATGATAGAATAACCTTCCTTGTGTTTGGAAGGAAAAAAGAGCTAATGTATTCAGTGTATTTGTGGTCATGCTCTTCAGTTTTTTATCATCTAGAGAATAGCATTAAATCACCTCACTGGGGGAATGAGTCGCAGGAAAGGGGGAAAAAATGAAAGAGGATCTGGATCTAATGAATTCCTGAGAGAATAAACACGCCTCTGAATAAAGCCCTAATCACAAATTAAGTGGTTGTTGCCATCATACCTTTGTAGAACATACCCACAGATACGGACCTGTGAATGAGTGTGTTCAAATTATTTCCTCAGCCCCGGCAACAATGAAAAAGATAAGAGGTGTAAGCTACTCAGTCCTCAGACAGTCCATGTTTAAAGATAGGGCAGGGCTCATTTCCAGACTAATCCCTTGTTTCAATCCCTGCTTCATTTGCTCCGTGTAGACTGCAGCTCAAGTGTCAACCTGAAATAGGGAGGGGAAACAGAGAAGTCATCCGTACCTTGTGAAGGTCACCTTTGCCTTTTTTCACAATTTGCATTGTCAAAATAAGCTTTCTGATGTTGCATTATGATAAATGACCAGATATACAGTATGAATACATATACCATCCACAGAGGGGCTCACTAAAACTGCATGTTCATAACCAACTTTTTTCTACACCAATATTGGCCCACAGACTTTCCTCATTGAACAAGGTGCAGGAACCAGCAGAACAAAGACTAGGATAAGTTTTTCTCAGTGAATAATCCCACTGAGCTTTCTTTGAAGGAGTTCTTACACCAGGAAGGTGGATAGGGCAGATTTTAATCAATACAGGAAAACAAGGAGCTCAAGGGACGTGAGGAGCCTACCAGTCAGGATGAAGATTAAACACCTCTGTCTAAAACACGCTCAGCTCATGTCATAAAGCCCGGGTAACTTCAAATCCATCTATCAAAACGGTATCAAACTGTGTTTTTCTAACAAAGCAATGTTATATGACATGTATTCTCCCCTACAGCTGTAGGTGAGCAAGTGGATCATAAATCATACCAGACAAAGCTCAGCTTGACCTCTAAACGGTTGTATATCAGGCTATTCTGATTCAGTGTGGATGTCTTTTGGCCTCAATAGGTACGCTTACTTTATTTGAGCTTTGTACAGTGCAGACTTAATCCCATGGGCTGTTTCTGCATAACAAACTATCTCTGTTGTTGTCCCACGACTCATGCCATACTTTCAGATAGACTTGAGCATTTTTATTCCACACGTTTTCATATCTACTGCAAGTTCCACTGAATACATAATTGTCCTGTTTTATATTTTAAAATCAAATCAACACAGTAGTATTGTCGAATATGAATGCAAAGCTATTGAGACTGAAACTGTGGAATGCTTAAGTCCATCTAAAAGTTTGGCATTAGTTGCTAAAATAACCACAATGGGTCAATTCATAGGGCTCACACACAAACACCACTCTTAGTGAATGGAGGGACATTTCAGAGGCAGTAATGGAGGTCCCTGTTTTGAGCGACTCCGCACAGCCACAGTATTTTTCTTTTGTGTTAATTAGACATTCCCAGTCATGGAGGGTTGGCTGGGAGGCTGGCTGCTTTTGCTGTGAAATAATGTCTTTGATTAAAAGATCGAGCACTCATGAGAAGGCCTGTGTGATAAAGCCACGCTCAGCCGAGGGACCCCCCAGCTCTCATAAAGCAACCCCTCCCCCCTCCTCTCTCACCTCTCTCCCCAGACTAAAACAGAACAAGGGAACAACAGAGTTGCCTGGAGTGCTCATGCTGCTCAACATTTGATATGCCGCTTCGCCATGCTGCCTCGCCACCGCGCTACCTCGTCATTTAACCAGATGAAAGACACTTATAGTAATATTTGAACTGGTGGCCGTGGCGCTTGACTAACATAAGGGTGTTTCTGAGAAAAGTTCAAGTGTATTTTTGAGATACAAGAGCATGCTGGCTGGAGCATGAAATGCAGTACAATAAGAAAGGCAAACGCTGTCACAGACCCGTCTTAGGCTGGGAAGACTCAGGCCTCTTCTTAGAACTGTAGGTCACAGTCAGAGGGTCTGGCTGAATAATTGATCAATGAGTGTGCAGTGAAAACAGAAACACAGCTTAGCACTATATTTCCCCTCTCTCCCTGTAATGCGCATTGAATCCCACAGATCCATCAGCTACATGCAAAGCTCCACTGAGCTGAAAGGCCTCCAAATTCACTTCAATTATTCAGAATCCCTCCAAGATTATGAATTATTGAGCTAAAAGTATGTTCCATATACGACCATGTAGCTTGCTGTAGACAGCGCCCACTCCGTGGATGTGTGGGAAAGATATGTTTGTGTGAAAACGCAGTTAGACAGGAACTATTACAGCAATCACTATGGACAAAACTATGGATAGGCTGCAGTTCATATTTAACAGGTTGAATTAATGAAAGGAACAATCAGGAGGAATTCTTGCTATGTCAGTTACTATTAGACACCAGGAAGGACCCCACCTTCAAACGTATATATTGGGTAAGCAGTCATATCCAAAGAAGTATATTGATGAGTAGAATATGAATTGTCTCCTCTACACCTCAGCACATGTCTGCGCTCACGAGTCTGTGTTCTCATCGGGGCTGTGAGTGAAAGTGTTTAGTTATAGTTGCCATCTGCAGACGGGCTCACACAGCCAACTTCAGTCCAGTCACGTTGGCTGATGGTATGAATTGTGCCCAGTCCTCTGATGAAGAGTTGGGGTTCACTTTTCTTGGCTTGAATGGAGGAGGAAACAGATGATACAATTAATTATCAATAGGTCCCTCAGTAAATCAAAGCCATTTTGGCAGCCCAGGGACAAAAAACCCACTGAACTGCCTGAGAGTCTTCGCCATCTCCTCATTGCCCATTCTCAACAACTGCTCTCTGGCCGCCTGCCTCCAGTACAATCCACAAGGTGTTTGAATAGATTGTTCAAATATTTTCACTGTTGATTCCTTTTCTCTCCTTTTTGAATATGAAGGCAAGTTCTCTGTGGAAGAGCGGATAACCTCCTGACTGAATGCATTCAACTCTCCTGCCCATCACATGAGCCCTAATGAGCATTGGCTGTGGCCGACGCAGGGAGGCAGGGAGGCTGATAGTAGCTCATTATCTCCCTGCCCATGCTGGCCTCTGTATTCCTGTTTGTGGTGAGTCTGTTCATTTCTTATGGTAGGGTAAACATTTACCCAGTGGAAAGGGGCCTTGACCATTAGGCACCGGGGAGCTGCGGTAATGGAAAGAGGGCCCACTGGAGTTCTGCCCACCTCCCTTCTTAACAGAATAACTCACTCACGCTCACTTTGGCATGAACCTTTTATTGGAATTTACAACTGTCTGGGGAGTATTCAGCTGCAAAGACTGAACTATGACTGTGGCCACACAAAGCAAAGGCCATTAAGCAGGGGTTTTTACAAGCCTTAGAAAGCTGCACAGACTTCATGAACAAGCCATGAATTCGCAATGTTGTTAAACACAAAGCAACATCCACCTTTGGCATAGCAGTGTTGGTGGCCATTAGGAATGACAATGACTCAGAATAGAGCCCTGGTGATGGCTGAGACCTATCAAACCATGAGCGGTGATTAAAAAAATGGCACAACTGTATGTGCAAGTAATAGTAATAGCTGTAGTTATCAGTATCAGTATTTCTCCCATTGTATAGGACACTATGAATGCATTGTTGATTGGTGAGTGATCAGTGGTGCTGAATAAACATGAACACTTTACAGAGAGAGATTGTGTTTTCATCGTCTCCCCTGCTGCATGTTTGAAAAGCAAGACGTGATAGTGATGGAGTGTGTGCAGTCCTTCATCCTTATATTGGGGACTCTGGGGAGAGACGAGGGGTGAGCTCTCTAGGGTAAGAGAGGCTCATTAGGCAGCCACTGCCTCCCCATAACCCAGCTGGGTCTGAGTGCCAGCAGACTGGGCAGCCATCTCCAGCTCTCTATCCATCTCTTCATCTCTCTCTCCTCCCTCCCACTTTATCCATCCACATTGCACACGCTGAATTGCTCCTTCTATCGGAATTACAATTGATTGTGCATTCACATTTTACAGTATGAACTTGACAAACGTTTTAACAGTTACTATAAATGTATAATGTATGAAGATTTGGCATAAATCCTCTAGAATTAACAGTAATGGTTATTGAGATGTTAACACAATTTAGATGGCAAATTATGCTTAATATTTGGTATCTATTTATCACTCTCGTTGTACTTACCCAGAGGAGAAGCAGTCAAAAACTCTATTCCAAAAACTCACATTATTTTAGGTTTAGTGCCAGTCTTTGAAGTCATCACAATTCTCTTTTTTTTTAAATAATAAGTAGTAGTAAGTAATTGTCCTGCTTGAGTATGAACTTTATTTCGCCCCCCACTCCCCATGGTACTCTATCATTCCCAGAGCTTTGTAACATCAAGTTACATGATTGCTCAGAGTCAGCAGGCTTCTCAAGGAGCCACTGGTGACGTGTTTGTTAGTGGTCTGATGAGTCAGTTTTGCCTCCTTACAAGTTCTGGTAATTATGAACTCAATTAGGATCTTCTTTGTGTCTGTTGCATTAATGCTAATGTTTTATTATTGATGATGACCTTTCTATCACAGCTTAAGTGTACTGTCTCGCTGGATTTCTCCATGCTCAGTGAATCACATCGACTGAATGACACTGGCAGTCAGTAAGTTAGTTAGTTAGTTAGTTAGTTAGTTAGTTAGTTAGTTAGTTAGTTAGTTACCCAAAGGGGCTATGCATTATAGTTTGCATTCAGAAATAAGACAACTCTAGATTTCAAGCAAATAAAATGCAATGATACCTCTTGTGGTAGCAGAGTGGCATTGTGATTGGGGAGACTGACTGAATCCCTACCAGTCCCAGGGGTGTTGTTCTGTAGTTGACCCTGTACCTTGGCATGTGGACAAATGAATTCCCCCATCAGATCAATAGAGTGTCACAAACAATAAACTATTACTGAATAGATGTGCAAACAATGAAAAAACCCTTTTCTTCTTTGCTGTCTGTTCTTCCAAAACATCTTAACCAGGAATTATGCTTAATGCAGCAGTGGTAATGCTAGGGGGTTTTGCTCAAATTACTGCCATCGACTTTCCAAGGCTGCGGACAGGCTGCCTTCAAATTACGGCTGCTAAGCGGGAGAGTCAAATTGGAATTCAGATTATATTAAGAAGTCATGCCCAGCAGCAAATAATGCCAAATGGGCCCAGTGCAGTGCAATGGGAAAGGAGACCATTACAGAGGAAACATATTAAAGCGCTGCTGATCTATTTGCTGAAGATAAACTTAGCATATGTCTCCCAGTGCTGTCTGGCCAGGGCCTGCACCAATGAAGATGTCTTTTTTGGAACTTGATTAAAAAGACACATTGAGATCAAAGTCAAAGAGATCCCGAGCACTGCAAATGTGATGGAATCTCTTTTTTTACCGCGAGAAAGCATAATTCATTTCTTTGATGATGGCGGTGCAACATGAAACAATGCATATAGTCCATTTCAGCAGTTTTATAATTAACAAGATATTGTAATGGAAAAATGGCCACTTGTTGTGTTCAGGTAAAATGGATACCAGACGCTCTCGGGGTATATTATTGCTTGTGTATAGCATTGTATTGTATGTACATGGGAGACGCAGACATCACATTACTACCTGCAGGGAGATGTCCATGCAGCCCAATGTGTCTGTTATGTTCCCGATATGCAGCGCTTGTCTGTCAATTTCTCATTTGAAGTTGTTTGGCTCCTGAGAGTTCATCAGGTTCTCATCTGCGGGCCAGGGATGAGCCATCATCAGACCACATCAGGCATGGAGAGGCAATCAAAGCAGGGCCTTTTTTAGTCATGGTGTGTTCCCCCAATGACAAGCCCACTGACTGTGTGTTGGTTCTGGGTGTGTTTCCCCCCCCGCCCCTCCACCAGGTCTGCCTGCCTCCAGAGTGAAGGTTCTCTGAGGCACAGGGATAGAGACAGGGATGGAGACAACCAGAGAGTCAGACACATCAGGGTTGGCCATCTGTAACAGTAGCCATGCAGTGTATCAAACCAGCCCACTACACTATCAGCACCAACATTACAGAGTCATACTGAGAGATACACCTGCACTGTCACACTGTCCACAATATGGCCTGACACCAGGACCCACAGATGACTCATTCTGAGTAGACATAGACTGACCTATCATTGCCTTGCCAAGGAGATATGTTACTATACAGCTCCAGTTTATTGCATCACAGGGTTGTTCAATCATGTAGAGAGCTGCAAAGATGCAAGGTTAATCAAATGGCGTGTGGATGGGTGGGATGCTGAGGGAGGAGAATGATTTATACTGTTTATACTGGACTTCTTTTTCTGTAAGTATTCTCTTCTCCAAACCCATTGCCATTCACAGATAGCAGTTATCTTAGGAAAGCTATTATGTATGTCCATAACCTGCAGTGAGAGTAAGAATAAGTAAGCTGTTTGGGATCTCAGGGCTTAACAATATTAGAGCATTTGTATGTGTGTGTGTGTGTGTGTGTGTGTGTGTGTGTGTGTGTGTGTGTGTCTGATGCCCTCTAAGCAGGGGAGGTCTTGAAGCCATTGCATTGTGCCTATGAGAGTTTGTCTTAGTATCTTGATGGCGTGTCAATGGCTATGTTTACATGCACGGAGAATTCCGTTCTTAACCTGGTTATTCAAATATTATCCTTACTGTCTTAGGTCGATGCATGTAAACATGTTAACTCAGTTACAAGGTTAAGCTCATGCTTCGATTATGAGAAACAAGGTTAAGATGCCTGCAGAGTTACTGTAGCACGTAAACATCTCACGCCTTTGATTTTTGTTTTTTATCGTCTGTGGAAACAGAAACACATAGTGGTGAGGGGTATTTACTGTTGCTCTTACTATTGGCATCATCATTTGTTTCCCTGCATTAGAAGTATCTGGCAGTTGTACCTTCTCATATGTTTTTTGCTGGTGCTGTTTTATCTGTGGACAGAATATCTCAGGTGAATATTTAATTTGTAACAGCTTTACTCATGGCGACAGGGATACTCGATGGCGGCGTATTAAAGGTTCACGTAAACAGCTTAAGCCAAATAAGAGCTCAACCAACAACCAGGTTACTCTCCATGCATGTCAACGTAGCCAATGATTTCTTCTAATGTCATTCCCTGCTTCCAAACCCTCATGCAGTTACCTGTTTTTACACCTTATTTATGTTACTTTGTGTTTAGTGTTTTAATGCATTTCTTGGTATACGTTTACAGGCCTTAAATATTTGCAGTTTGACTTAGTGGAATTGCTCTGATTGTAGCCATGTTCAGGAGTGATCTCATAGCAAACTACCTGGTCTTACTTGATTGTTAGCTGTTTCTCAGTGACTACTCATTAACTATCTAACTAACTAACTAACTAACTAACTAACTAACTAACTAACTAACTAACTAACTAACTAACCCACCGGAAACTCCCACCATAAACAGTGGCTTTCAAAATACAGATGAAATATAATCAGATAAAAAAATGTGCCTTACCTGTGCAAAAGTGGGATAGTTTTCAATACAGTATGTAGGACGTGTACAGAAAAGTCGTCAGGGTGTGAGGAGTGACTGAATTGTTAAATGCTGTCTTGAAAATGATGTTGAACTGCATGCTATGGTTGTCTCAGTGTCTACATATCAACCCATTTAAACACTTACAGAAGACTCTGGAGTGTCAGCAGAACATCAAATGAGAGTTACATGTTTCAGATACTTGATTCAATGGTAAGGTGTTCTGAAACTGGTCTGGCAGCTCTTTATTACCACACATATTGATGCTTCTTATATACTGGGTGTTGACTGTACTTGCGAGAGCTTTTGAAGGGGACCTGCCAAGCTGGTCAAATAACTCGTCAGATAATATTCTGATTACATCTAACCAATCTCGTGAAATCTCTCTCTTGTTGAAAGTCTGCAAAGCTATCAGATTTAATGTACTTGGAGACTAAATAGCATCATTTCCCGGCACAGAGACAGTTCCAAACAGAGTTCCACTTTCAAAAGCCACCTATTACTTGTAGAGTGACTTCTTTGTGTAGCTACCTGGGCTCCAGGTTTATTTTTACCCTCCCTACGTCCCTCCTCATTCTTTAGCAGCTTCAGGAGATGGCGTTAGTTTGGCTTCATCTCTGACAAAAGATAAATGAGCTCTGGGTCTGTGGTGATCCACTATGGCTGCCAGGGGGTTCCAAAATAGCAAACTATTTTTCATATGGGGCGAAGTGATATGGAGTGCGATGCAGCAGGCGCTAACATTTACCATATCATAGTATGCGGGAATACATTTCATTCTTGGCTTTTGTTACTTTTACTTTCAACTTTCTGTTTGTATTGGAGGGGAGAGATGAAGAACTGTGGCAATTAAAATTGATAGAGTATATGCGCTGAGAGTGAGCTTATATTGGGATGTCACAGAGATTCAAAAGAAGAAAAGAAAAAACGTCACTAAACAGCAAAATTAAATGATTATGTAGGTAGGAATGATTCAGCATTGTCAAAGGAATTTTTAAATAGATATTTCAAATGCAAAAAAAGTCATTCCTCTGGTCTCAGCATTCATGTGATATTCTGCCTCTGCCACCCTTGTAACAATGTGTAGTAATTAGGGTGGATTTGCGGAGCAGCACAGTTGCTTTCATAGAATCTCAGATCTGGTCATTAATCACTTTCTCACCGAGAGGGAGAAAAACAACAGTGATGTGTTTTCACAGGGAAAATGTCCTGTGTCAACAGGAGATCCACCAGCGCTAGCAACCAACTGAAAGAAACTTTCCCATTTAAATGAGGCGCTACAGAGCTTCCGAGGCTCTTTGAAGAAATGTGCTCGGCACAAACAAGAGCGGCAGCCTCTCCTGTGTTTTTAACAGCCGAAACATCGCTGACACCTGATGGGTGATCAAACACAAACCACCTCTCCCTGAATCCTCATGGGGGCTCATCTTTGTACTCCTCTCTCTACAGATAAATCTGCAGACCACGCTGCTGGAACACCCCTCCACTCAACATTTACTAAAGCCTCGATCACCTGCATTGTTTTTGTAAAGGCAAATGTGTTTGTTGGTTTTTCAGCATTTGCACTCTATATTGACTACAAACCTGTCAGCGCTTTGGATCTAAAGCCACCCAGTATGTTTCAAGTCCCACCATATATATTTTTCCAATATTCTGAACGGATGAGTTGCTGGCTAAATCGCTTCTAGGTAGGAACAAGTCACGGCGCCTCATGGGAATAGAGAGGGCTCCTGAATGAACTCATTGTCATGCTCATAGCAAGGTCAGAATTATTCCTGCTATTGGGACTCAAGTTTTCCTTCCTCATCCCTGTCTCAGTCCTTCTTAATGATCTATCCTTGGTGTGGTGTATGCATACTCATTAGAGCAATATTAGCATGAGCATTACAGGAGCAGGCGATCAGAGGAACTCAGCCTGGCCACACAGGAGATGTGCTCTGTGAGGGCCTTTCCCTGTCACTGAGGTGAGATGATTTATGATTTATTTTCCAATAACTCCCAGCCAGCTCTGTGCACTGGGCCCTCCTGTCAACAACCACTAGGCTATCCCCTACACTTTACCCCACATATCCACTGCAGGAGCTTCTCCGCTGCTTCCTTCCTGTGTCGGGCCAACGTGGGTAGGGCTCCGTTATTAATACAGCTTATTTGTACACGTGCATGTTTGGTAAGTGGAACAAGGGAAGGGATGGTGGCGAGATTAAAAAGCCATGAATGACAGAGCTCCAGTGGTGTTGGATTCGGTTGCAGGCTGGCAGGCTCTGCACACCTGGGCCTCCAGGCAGATGGTGAGGGTTGAGGGTTACATAACACCAGGCTAAGCCATATGTCTCCCAACCACACAGAACCTTTAGGAAGACTATGGTTCGCCTCCAAATGCAGCTCATGTGAGACCAGAGGGCAAATGTGCTCTGCCCCCTGATCCCAGACCAGGTGTTGGGTGAGTTGTTCCTTCATGCTTCTGTTGTGAACACTGGCAGGAACACAGCTAACGCTTGGGTAATGGTGTATGATAAAGGTAATGACCACGAGTAGAATATATGGCCTACAGTCTTAGCAAACATGTCAGGGGATTGGTCACTGTAAATTGTGATGCAGTGAAGGGTACCCACATTTAAAGCAACATATTTATCTCTGCTGTGATACTGTAATATTTGGCAAATGGTTGCAGCTATGGGAATGACATTTCAGACATAATGACCCTTCAAAGTTATTGCTGTTTGAACATTGGAAACACACAGGAACACAGGAAAAAAGTTTTAAAACCTTAAGCAATCTGCTGTCTTCTTCACATCTTATTCTTGACTATTAACATGGCAGATTTTCTTGTTGTGATATAACTGCTTGACAATCCTAAGCTTAAAAATACAAGTAAAGCGGCATCTGTATCTCATTCACACATGCACGTTCACACATGAATACAAATTTAGTAGAAAGCATGAGTGCAGGTGACATTTTAAGATAGTCATAATACAGAGCTCAACCATCCAGAGGAGATTAGTGAGCTAAATAGAAAACAATAGTTGATGCAATGGGACAGGAGGATATGATTCTTCATTGTGTTAATCATAGCAGAACAGCACTGTCTTTTCTCCCCAAACAATACCATGGTGATGCTAATGGCACTGCCAACCATGACTAAGAGTGCAGTCCAAATGATTGATAGCCAGAATTATATCAAGGTGACTTTCAGTCAGCTCCATCAGGTTGTTTGGTTTGATCGATAATAAGGAACACATATTAATAGGGAGATGCCTGCAACAAAAACTCATTTATCAGTTTATAGTCATTATCCTCTTTACTTTTAGTGTGTTTGTCTCACAAGCAAAGGAAAATATTTCATCCATCTCTCATACAGGTATTTGTCATAGCATATTAATGACTGTGAGAACTACATCAAATTAACAAATTGCAATCTTATTCTTACTATATTAGATCTAAAAATGAACTGTAATATTGTAAAACTATTCTTTCATGTAGTATTTGAAGCTACTCTAGACTCTACTACACTATATATCGAAATGTGTCATGAGCATCCCCCAGCCGACGTCTAAAGAGCAACACTGGGACTGGTCACATCCACTCCTAATGTGGATGTATGAGGAGGTCAGGCCAGCTGCAGGGATGAGAGCAATGTCTCTGTCCACTTGGCCCACTGCCCCTGCCTCCACACACAGCACAGTGTGCCCACAGGCTACAACAACAACAACAACAACAACAACACAAAGAGTGCCCCATGTGCTACATCACAAATGAAAGATCAAGCATCAATGTTCAGCATAGGGTCTCAGCAAGCTGTTAATCACAGTGAAGTTGAGAGATCACCCCCAGAGTGCTCTAGTCAAGTGTGTTCTTTTGATTCTTTAAATGTCCTGACACAATGGAGTACATATGATCAGAGTCAAAGTGGGTGAAATGGCATATTATAACTTTAATGTTCCTCTGGTGCATTATGTTAAAGTCACTGTGTCATGCAATGTAAAGATCTTATACTGCAGCTTCAAGGAAAGAGAAGAAGTTTGAAGTGAACACCTCTCGTCACCCTGGGTCGAGTCTGAGCCTTAGCCAAGATGCCCACACTGGAGTGTTCAGATATCAAATTTGAAAAGACAGGGCAAATCCCAGAACGTGGCAACAAATAGCCCAATAGCAGTGACTCCCCTCTTTGAGAGGCTTATGCAAACCCAGGGGGAAGGTGATGGATTTTCCCCCTTACCTACAGTGAGTGGAGCAGATGCTGGAGAAAGATTCTGGACGTCACTAGAAGTAAAATATGAGTGTGTGTGTGTGTGTGTGTGAGTGTGTGTGTGTGTGTGTGTGTGTGTGTGTGTGTGTGTGTGTGTGTGTGTGTGTGTGTGTGTGTGTGTGTGTGAAGTACTAGTTCACACTAGTTCGCAGAGTTCTGGAGTTTCAATAACTTCTAAAATACTTGGAGGGTAAGAAAAGGACGATAGGGAAGGAAGAGATTACACACCATCATGGCATGCAGAGCTTCTCCGTAGGAAGGCCCAGATTTCTCAAGTTTTATTTCTGGACTTGAGGAAGTTTTTATTTGTTGACATACTGGAGATAAATGGAATTTGCATCTGCATGTACAGTACTGTAGTTGAAGCATATTATATTTCAATCTGGCATCAGACGACTTTGCTCAAGTGAAATATTGTCTTGGCTCAGCTTTTCACAAAAATAATGGCCACTCAAATCACAGCATCTGTGATTAGATCAAATAATTAATCTTGTTTTATTATGCTCATTGTACGTCTGATTGCATTATGAGATAATAATTTCAGCCTTCAGCAAAAAGGCACAACCACTCAAAATGTTTTCTTCTAATGAAATAATGATTTTTCCTAAAACCTAATAACTCATTTTGCATTGCAATAATGGTCTGCTGAATTAGCTCTTGTTAATGACATAATCAAAATAGTATTTTTTGCAACATTTTCTGAGGAGAAATGCATTGTTAGGAAAACGTGTCCTGGCCCAGTAGAGGTGAACATGATTAGTCCGCTCTGTCCGGCCCCTGTTCTTCTTTCTGTCAAACTCCTAATTTCCTATTCACATCTAACAATATCTAACAATTTTTCAACTGCGTTAATACATGCATTGTGTATTTTGAAAAGGTCATTAGAGTTGTGAAGAGAAGGGGTTTGCATGAGATCATTTGATTGAGGTAGTGGAGGTAACTCTGGCACAGTGAGTTATGGACACCCAGCAGAGAGGAGCCTCTTCATTAGCAGAGTGATTAAAATTGATGGGAACCTATGGAGCTCCAGCTCCCCTGAAGTCCCTGGAGCATAGCTCTCATTCTGCGCTCATTTATTTGGGACTTTGTGTTGATCAATAAAAGGTGCCTGCTGCTCACTATGGGGTCTGGCTGGGGGGGAAAACACCAAGGAAAAAGAGAAGAGACTTGTTTTGTTGTTGAAGACAAACATTACTGTGAACAATTCCGGCTTTAGAAAACCTTGGGGAAAACGACAGCTTTGGCTGTTGTCTCTGTGTAATTTTCTTTACTGGCTGTCTATTTCAGTCTTGGTGCATTTTAGACTGTTGTTTAGAAACCCACACTGTTTCCAAAACAGTTTCCAAAATTCCAAGTTTGGTCACACTTAACTAAGGAATACCTTTTTACCTTAATTAATACTGTGACCCCTTCATGAAACCTGTAGTGATGCTAACCTGCTCATTTATGAGCTCATCCCTTAATTACAAACCTGGACATAAAGCACGGTATTGATTGGCAATAGTTTGCCAGTTTGTTCATCATTTATGTAATCAACACAAAAGGTCTTAGTGATGTTTTTAGATGAGCATGACTTGATGATCTTTGATTATACAGAGTGCAACATGAATCCAATCCTCTGAGTTGTCAATAACATCATCAACAGGTCAATTATAGAGAGATGTGCCTTGATCTGTGCTCAAATTAATTTACCTATGTAAATCAGTGTTTTATCCAGATGCTAATTGCTTTGCTATTACACACATCATGTCATTTATTTGAATCGTATAAACTAATGTGTGTATGTTGTAATGTGTGGACAGAGTAATACACTTGTGAACTACAGCTACAAAAAGGAACAGGAATTCATTTGTTGGACAAGAGCCAGATAATAGGCTGAGATGTGAATCCAGGCTCTCTTTGTCTCAGTGAGTCCAGCTCTGCTCATTAGAGTGGTGCTGTGCAGCTCATGGCCCAGCGCTCCCTACTGCTATGCAGGGCCTTGCCTAAACAAACAGACATGATGTGAATAACAGGTCACATGATTACAGAAAACAGAAAGAGTTTCTCTAATGTTTGTACCATAATATACACATGAGCTGCAACTTGGAATCAGGAAGGTTATTTTCAAAATGTAATCTGTTACAAACTGACTATCTGCTGAAAATTCTTATCTAATTTAATCTAATCCAATTCTATTAATAAAACCCAATGGAATACTCAAAGGTAACACTGTAATCTGATTACTTTCTGTTATTTCTGGGTTACCTTTCTTCTAAACCTCATACAATATGCAATTAAACAATTCATTTGGTTCAATTTGGAGACAGCTGTTGATACTGTAACTACACCCATTATCAATCATTGTTTTAGTGGTGCAAAATAATGGTATTGTTAATGTTGTGAGATTACAATCTAAATGCTTTTCATCCCTTCAAACATTTGAGTAATCAAACAAGTTTCTCAAAAGTATCTTCTTACATTAACAGTAATGGATTATCATTTTGTAATCAATTTACTGTAATCTGCCACAGCCATGCGTTGTAAAAATGTGCATTAATGCATCAAATACACACACACAAACAAAATTGAATTATCTAAGTTGTGAAAATATGCTGAAAAGACAGCAAATTTCCAGATTGAAAAGAAATGGGCTAGAGGGCATAACAGACCATAATAGACTCAAAAAGATTTCCCCATAGGCACAAATGACGCTTCTAATCATTGACAGTCATATTGTTGTAAGTGAGATCATGCAAACCCCTAAATTACATTACATTAGCCAAGATATTTTAAAAATGAATCTCAGTTGATATAAAGACGATGTTAAACATAACAGTTGCTTCTCTCTGTATATACATCTACAGTCGAACTTATCATGGGTACATGTTATGTCATGAGTACAAGCAGAAATATAGCTAACTTGTGTAATGTTTCATCAACAAAAGTTCAAAAGGTGTCATTTTAGGATGTCAACTTTATTGCCTATGCCAGTGACCACCTCTGCTTCTAATAAAAGTTGGCAGTGAGTAGACTCTGGGGAGTATTTCAATAACTCGGGATAAAGAGTTAGTTATCCTCACTTTGAAATATTCATTAGTACACAATCCACCGCACAGTATGAGCTATTTTGCTTCTTCTTCTAAAATAAACAGGACATAGCTATGCCTCATAAACTTTTGTTTTCAGTGGATCCATCATCTTCCTTTGAGAATGAGTTCAGTGGAGACCTGAAAAGATGACCTGAACATTTTGTGTCTGATTAGTTGTCCTTGAATTATGAGGAAAATGGTGCAAATACATGAAGAATAAATAGAAGATTTACCCTTCATGTGAATTAGCAAAACTAGGCCATTATTGAAGACATCAGATCTTTGGTATTAGAATCTCTGTTGTGTTGTGTGTAGGGGACGATAAGAAAATTTCATGTCACGATTATCCTGGTCAAAATAATTGCGATTCAGGATATTATCCCGATAATCATCAAAATATGCTTAAAGGATAATTCCGGTCATTTTCAAAGTTAACTCTTTTTCCTCATGTTAGTGTGTGTTTCTGACTTATGGGGACAAAAAGTTTTGAAATTGGTCCAGTATTGATGAAGCGGCGATTAGCGCTATCCCCTAATGTTACAGTATTGTTACTTCTTACCTACATTTCCGTTTTCTATAAGCGTTTTTTTTGCCACTAACAGGCTCCGATTGTTGTTCTTAATTGTACCAATTGATCCCTTTAGCGAAATGAAAAGATTATCTTTACCTTTTGCTGGAT
>CABFOS010117866.1:2986-13403 GCA_900660315.1 Diretmoides pauciradiatus
GGAATTTGCTAGGGTGTTCTGGGCGTTTGCTAGGGTGTTCTGGGCGTTTGCTAGGGGGTCCTGGGCGGTTGCTAGGGTGTCCTGGGCGGTTGCTAGGGTGTTCTGGGTGTTCTTGTACAGTAAAAGCTGTAGGAGTTAGAAGGGCTGGAGCTAGAGTGTGTGATGTCACTCCACTCTACTGTGGCTAGACGCAATACAGACCCATTATGAAATCTGAAAGTCTCAAAAATTACATTAAACATAAACTGTGATTTTGTAGATATCAAAACGTGTCTTTAGACCAACACAGTTCAAAGTCTTGTGAGCCATTTAAACCTTTAATCACGTTTCTGCAATAAAGTATGATGAAGTGGTGTAGCTCCAAAGAGGGGTGAGTTTGATCAATTATTGAGATTTTCCCCCCGGAATTCCCATTCATTTGAATAGAGAAAAATTGGTCACTTTTTCACCCATTTTCGCGAAAAATTGAAGTCGGATCTTTCCATACGATTCCCGATCGAGATGCACTCGACTTTGCAATGCAGTCAACACTCAGTATTCTGTAATAATACTGAGTAATACTGAGTGTTGACTGCATTGCAAAGCAGTCACACTAATAAATGATTGAAAGGGCAGAAAATTGGACAGATCGGGGGCAGCAATAGCTCAGTTGGTAGAGCAGTCGTCTGGGAATCGGAAGGTTCCCGGTTCGAGGCTCCTCCCGGGTAGCGTGTCAAAGTGTCCTTGAACAAGACACTGAACCCCTCACTGCTCCCCGTGAGCAGGTTGGTGCCTTGCATGGCCGCCGCTGCCGTCGGTGTATGAATGCGAGAGTGAATGGGTAAAATGTGAAGTGTATGAATTGTAAAAGCGCTTTGAGTGACTAGAAAAGCGCTATATAAATACAGTCCATTTACCATTTACTGGTGAATAATGTTAAAAACTGATCAATAAAATCAGCCTCCCATTATTTATCACTGTATTTCATTATGTTAAATATCATGCCTTTCCCACGTTTGCTGTGCAGTGATGCGGAGAATCAGTTTTTAATGATTTGTACTGTAGCTTGCTCGCTTGTACAGTAGTTCCATATACCTCAATGGATAAACGCAGATGATGTGAGGGGTAGAGGTGAATGTGAGACAATGATAAATGTTTGCATTTACTGGTAAATGTCGGCTAGTGCATCCATTACTGGATTGAAATATAAAGTTAATCAGAGATCAATTTATTAGCCAAACTACATCTACATTGACTTATAGGCTGTCAACGCAGCAATGTCTTATCTGCCTATAAAACAGAGACACACATGGCAATGGCACCAGGCTGGCAGAAAAAAAGGCCTCACATGCCTCCATCTTCACTCCAGGTCAATGTGATGCAGGTCAACTTGGAGGGGGTACATGAACATTTACCAAATGCATGGTCTGTCTTTACCAATTTTCTGATGTTGTGTAGTGGTACATGAATGAATCTCCCAGCCAACAGATCTCTGTTTACTACAATCCAATCCAACGATTGGCCATGTGGTACGTTTACCCACAGACAACAGCGACAGGACTGAGAGAGCATTGCACTACTGTGACAGTGTCTTCCACTCAACCAGGAAATGTACACTTTTACCAGATTTACCTGTGTACATTTACTGCTCCGCTAGGAAATGTTTTTGCTACAGTTACCTTTGTGGCCTATAGGGCACTTTTTTATTACAAACCTCCACGGATGTCAGATATACTATTATATGTTATATTATCATGACAATGTTATAACAACATAACATTGTTGTCTCCCTGGAACCAGGGCCCAGCTGTCGTACAGTATACGAGTGAGGCTAAGAAGCAGTCAGTGCCCGTCTCATACATGGCCAAGCAAGTATTTATGATTTCACTTTTCAACTGTGAAGATATTCGCTCCTTCACCAGATGATTACTCCGGGGTCTTACCAAGCCTCCGGGGGGGAAAAACAGATTTTAATAATATTCTGCGACTGATTTCACAATTCACTACCTCTCCCCTATTTATTAAAGGGCTGTAGCTATTTTTTTGTGCTGAGGCTCCTTTGGTGTATTTATTATGTTATTCTCTCTCTAATACAAATACAATACAAAGCAAGCGAATACGTGTTTCTGCAAATGCATAGAATGCTTAGCCTATCCCAAAATGGATTTTTTAATATGATTTGGCATAATGTAAGTAATAAGTGATAAAGTCTATTCAGTTAAGCAGAGGGAAAGATGTATAGATATGAGTTGCTGTTTAATGCCCTTGCAGAAAATATTTGGTTTGATAATTTCCATATGATGAGCATTTTATAAAGGATTGGCTCTTTCAATTGCTGAAATTAAAATATAATAGTGTTATTTTACTTCCATGGCCTCCTACACCCACTCTACGGAACGGACCAGCTATTCAAGATGAAAAATGAAGTAGTGGTAAGCTGCATTTCTAATGAAGATTCTCCACTGATGCATCAGGTACCCGATGAATCAACGGCTGGATTTTAACAGGAGAAACCCAAAGTGTGTGAAATTAAACTGTCCAGAGATGAAAACAGGCATGACCACGTACACATGATGATGAACTATAATAAAATGAAGACCAGAGTCCAGTTTGCTTGGGGTTGCCCAGGGACTGGGACAGTTTAATTGAGGTTGCATTAGGGACCTGGAGGGAGGAATTAAACTTGTCAGGCTAATCATCCTAATGATTGGCCGTGGGTCACTGGAGACCAGGGAACCATTCTCATCCATTCCCATCTGGAAGGCAGGGTCACTTTTTGATGGTTGCGAGAAGAGTCACCCGGGGACTCCTCTCCGACTGCGAGAAATACATGGTTAGGTTGATTGACTTTTAATTAACTATCATCATGTTGGTTTGCCATATTGCCCCATCATGTCTCAAAAAAATGCTTAGTCTGTTTTGAATCGGTGGCGAAATAATGTGAAGGGTCATTTAAAGTTCTGCAAAACTTTTCACAATTCTCATGTCAAACATTGTTTTTTCTTTTTCTTTTGATGGAAATATGTTGAGGGAAAACCTAGTTTCTTTGGAATCCAACACAAATTCTGTCTTTTCTGTTTAATCATCATGGTTCTGTTGAAAATAGCCACCAAATCTTGCTCTCCTTTTGAAGTCTGTTTATGTCCCAAGGGTGTGAATAACTTAGTTGTGCTTCTTTCCCTAAATTATGCATATTTGAGAGAAAAGAAAGCAATGAAACAGCTTGTTTGCATTTAAATTAGACTCTTACACCAGCAGTTTGAGAATAATCCTGCAAGCATATCAAGTAATCCCATGATAGTGTAAATGGAACCATATACATATGTGCTATACTGTTGACATATCATTATTATTATTATTAGTTAATCAGATACTGCAGAAAATTATTGTGATGACACCGTTAGACTGAAATCTGTCTAACATTTAAACCGTAAGTCATGACCCCGATAAGTACGTATTTAAAAAATAAGGTTCCTAAATATGGTTATGATGAGAGAGAAGAGCAGTGTGGATTCATTCAGCAAATCTGGTTGACACTGCAGTAGTTAGGAGCAGGATTTTTGACGCTCTGACACATCCTGATGGAGCCAGAAAAGCGTGAAATTGGAAATAAACCACTGGAGGTATCGATCAATTTCCATCCTGTGGTGGTAAATAGGTCTCTGTTAAATACTGAGGTACATTTTGCATTTACACTGAATATTTGAATATTAATATAAGTTTGTTCCACTTTTATTTGGGCATTAGGATTGTGACTGAAGTATTTGTGCTGCTTTTAAACAATATATAACATACAATAATTCAAATGTTAAAACCAAATGTCAGTAAGAAAAATTCAGGACACTTGAACATTTTGTTCAGAGTCAAATTATTGCTGATGCTAAAAGGAGTAGAGAATCTAGTAGAGATAAAGAGTGAGAGAGACAGAGAGAGCGAAAGAGAATTGTCAACCAACCAGCTAAGCCAAGGGCATCTTTCTCCCATCTAGATGACTATCCCTGCAATTTATGGGCATCCCACCATATCAGTGATCTTTAACTGGGGGGAAATTAAACAGGCTTTTTATTGCTGCTGTGGCCCTCTGTATTACCGGGCCAAGTTACTCCATTACCCCTTTTTAGCACAGTGTGCAGCATTACAAAGGTGGATGTGACATACTGGGGGAGGGGGTGGGTACATAGGCTGGATACAGAGATAGTTAATTTAGTGGACTCACTCTCCCTGTATCCATCTCCGGCTGATGCCAATTTAGGTTGATTGCAGCCTGATCCCTTTTAAAAGGTGGGGTCCCTCCCAGGTGATTTTTGGCATAATTTTGATTTTCTCATAATATCCCGACGGTAATCGACAGTAATCAATAAAATAAGACATTTTACACATGAATCAACAAAATGCATAATCTGGGGAAGAGGCAGGAGCGGAAAAAAACAGCCAATCAAAGTTCAAACCAAGTCAAATGATTGGAATGGCCGAGCTGTCTATCAAACGAGCTTGTTAACGAGTTGGGAGACAGGAGAGGGAGAGAGCGTTTTGAGGGCCTGGCATTCCTGATTGCTGGAGGCGTTACTAATCGTTTGAGACATTTGAAAATATTTCTACGTCCAGCCCAAACCACCGAAGGGAGGATTGTACCTTTAACTTGTGTGTGCATGTGTTAGAGTGACTGAGTCCCGACAGGAGATGGGAGGTTGACAGTCAGACTGTGGAACGGAGAAGAGCGAGACCAGCAGTGGAAACCATCCCTGTTCCCAGAGGATGCAGTTGGGAGGGACCTGCTAGAGTTGGTCAGCTCAAGCTCAGCTTAATAGTCACATGGGCTATGTCCCAATTCAGGGTCTGCAGCCTTAAGGACGCAGCCTTAAGTCCGTGTAGGCTAGACTGCGTAGACCGCGTCCTTCGAACCAGCCTCGCGGTCTATGAATGCCGAACCAAATTGAGACGGTCGAGCCTACGGAGGACTTCCTGTTTGCGTCACCAGCCATTACGCCCCTCCTGTCACTCAAAATCTCTAAAAGCTGTTAATATGCCACTTTATTAAGCTTTAATATTTTTTCAGGCAATAAAGTAACCATGTAGACTCCCAATATGTGGTCAGTTTATCCAAATAACTATTTGGAAATTTACTCCGATGTTTATTGTGATGTGATTCTTTGCAGTAGTTGTTTGCTAAACAGTGAATTATTTCAAATCCTGTCTTAGCAATTCCTCTTGGAGGTGGAGCAACAGAGCAGATGTAGTGCAGCAGACATACAGTCAAATGTGAGACATCTACCATGGCTACATCTGTAGCATTTTGAAATCAATACAAACTAAATACCTTTATCACATCATTTAGATTTAAAAGGTAATACATGTAATAATATTATGTCCTCAAGGTCCACCACATCTTGCTAAACTCTTCAGTCCTCTAGTCCCACCGGGACTTGAGTTGTTACACATTACTCCTTATTAGGACCAATGGGAGGTTGTGACATGGAGACATCAGTATAATATCCCACAGCATTAATTTGTATGAGGTGTTAATTAACATAATACCAGTGCGAAACATTGACCAGAGCCAGGGTTTTACAGTAGGCCTGCCCAAATAATTAGAAGATATTCATGTGATACTCAAGTCATTCTATTAGCACATACAAGTATGACATCTTGACATTAATGTAATGATAATAATATAATACCAAAAATGAGAAAAAATGAAATGTGGAAGAAAGGAGAAGAATGACAAACTGTGCAAGTGGGGAAAACACACTGTGACCAAGTGCAAATTGGGTACTTGGCCTAGATGAACCTCTCAGGCAGAGACAGTAAATGCTTCTTGTACTAATGAGATGCAAGATGCAAAACAGCGGGCCAGTCAAGGACAGGGACAGGGCAAGACAAGCAGAGTTTAAGATAATTGAAATGGATTGTAGCCCTTTTGGGTGTATATGCTAAGTAAAGTCAAACCTAGAGTCAAACCATGCACGATGAGTGTACTGAATCAAGCTTGTGATTGATCTGTTAAAGTGTGACTTTGAGAGGAAGTTGTATTACTGAGCATAAAGGAGAACTGAATATGCAAATGACTGAACCATGTTTCCCCATTAATGTTCAAGGAGAAACCTTGACACATCAATGTGAGAGACTGTTACGAAACAAAGATGCATGCAGCAGGTAAAAAGCTATACATCTTTATATAGTACCTGCCAACAAAATTGTAGTATTCCTCCAATAAATGTCATTCGGTACCAAAGAGGTGCACATATTGGTGCATATATTTCTGAAATTTAGTTTCAACGGGTCTGGCCTTGGGGCCCACATTAAGTCGCGACCCACTTTTATAGAATTCAAATCAAGAAAATGTATTTCTCAAAAATGGGCTACTAAACACACATACACAATGACATCATGACCTTTTAACATACACATATATAACATATGAACACATATTACTGTATAACATGAATAAAATGAACATCACAACTGCATAACTGTGTCTACACACATAATATAGACCTACTAAACAGACTGTTTTTAACTACTTGTTAGCTAGTTCTCCATTAAACATGTCTTGCATCTCTCCCCTCTGCACATTGCCACAAGACTATGATTGTCTTATGAATGAACTAAAAGCTTTCGTTGGAATTGTATATGCTCGGCAAGGAACCTTGAAGATTCGACTACAGAGAGGAAAGGCGTGAGCGTCTCTTGGCTGACAAATTACCATAAAAACCCATTTTCTACAACATAAAAATGTTGAAAGTGATGAGGTTTTGTGTTTGAAATAAACAACAGGATTCATAGATTACAGCTTAAAAGCATGGTGTATAATACTTTGACCACTCACTCCACGACCCATTCAGAGCGAGTCCGTGACCCACTTTTGGGTCACGACCCGCCAGTTAAGAAACACTGCCTTATAGGACTCATATTGTCTTTTCAACACTGTGGTTCATTTTTCCAACAAGGGCCAAACTTGCCAAAGAAGCAGTCTACTGTAATTCATCCTTGAAAAACCTTACCAATCTTCAGGATGGCAGCACTTGCTGGAAACGGGGCAGAATGTCCTTTCTTTCGTATAAATGTCAGTTGAATGGATATCTGTATTCAAAACGTTGCGCGGCCGTTGGTCTGTTCAATTGGAAAAGGTCATAGGGACTTTAATGAGGTGCCTGCTGGGAAAATAACAAGGCCCCTATGCCTTGATGGACACCTCCCCGTGTCGGAGCAGGTCAGCAGCAGTAGGATGGAAACGCCTCACCTAGGGGGGGGGGACATTGTGGAAAATGGATACCCTTTTTGTTTTCATATATCCCCACTTTGTCATATGGCAATATCAGTTTCAGTGTATTAATATAATGTGGGATTTGAAAAGTCTATTGCCTAATTTCCGTAAGACAAACCCCAAAACAAAAAATATTTATTAAAGGAACCTTGAGCGAGACTTGGTTAGACACAGTAACAAAAGACTGGATCAAGCGAAAGGTAAAGAAAAACGCTTTATTTCTCTGTGGGATCCTTTCCATAACGTTGTCAGACACTTATAATAACAATCTGAGTCTGTCAGTGGCAAGAAAAAAAGCACTTTTAGAGGACGCACATTGACGGGGCGCAATTGCCCCCAGGTTACATTGCAACCGGTTTCGCGGTTAACTTCTCGCTCAATACCGGACCAATTTCAAAAAATTTTGTCCCCATTAGTCACTTAGACACACAATTATGGGAAAATAGGGTCCAGGTTGAAAAATCCTTAAGTTACCCTTTAAACGTTCATCAGCCCACTTATTTAACGTCCAATGTGTCTCAAAGTCACTAAAAATGGAACAATGTAAAGGAAAATTAATTCTTACTGAAAGTCAAAGTTCAGAAAAGTTAAATGAGTGTTGCTGAGTATCCTCACTAGTGCCCTTGATCACCCAACAGAGAGTAAGACACGTGTCATTATTTTCCAATAAAAACACTCATGGGAGGAGCTGACCACCTTCATTATATCTTCCAATGACACTGCAATGCATACAGATGAGTCCTGGACTGGACAATTATAATACATGTAGGGTGAGGTCAGCTGAAGCCTTACCCATGAATCCTCAGTGAACATTGTCTAACGGTAACAGTTACCCTCCATGTCCTTGATTACTGATTTAACAGTTGTACCCCATTTCGAAACCTGTCTGGTTCCCGTTTCTGTTGCACTGTGGTGAATTTATCGGATCAAAGCACACATGGGGCTCCTCTAAAAAGCTTTAGATAGCTTCCTTGGAGTCTCATCTCACGTACACTGTTCACAAAACCTTGGTCTCTTCAGCAAGCATAGCACAATTATTTTTCTTTTGTTTTACTTTTGTCCCAAATATGTAGTTTGGATTGACTACTGTATGTTGGTGTGTTGACTGAAATCTAGTAATGTTTGCTGTATTGATTTGTGTGTGTGAGGAAATCAATTCAATTCAATGAATAGAATGAGTCTTGATTGTTCTACCTGTGTTGTTCCCCAGTCTGACCTTTGCACTGGCATTTCATATGAAAAAGCCCCTTCATACTAAAATGTGCGCAGGACTATAAATATATATTTTAGATTTAGATTTTCTTCACATAGTTGTACTAATGAGATAAAGATAAAGCTTGAGCAAAGTAAAAATGTCAGCCTAAAGTCATCTCTAAAAATCTAAACTAGTTTACTGTGTATACAGTATCAAAGTCCACAATCTCGCCCCAAGGCCAATGCAACACTTTCTAGCATATTCAGGTGGTTAGATATGGTGTCATTAAAGCCCTGGAGATGAAATGTGCTTTTCCTCCTCCCATGGGTACTTAGCTCACTGTCAAACAGACAGTATGCAATCCCTTTGACAGCACCCGTTCAAAAGCACACAATGGCTGCTGTCATGTGTAAGAACAGACATGCCAGAAGAAGTGTGCAGGTGGGGAGACTGTGTATTCTGTGCCTATGCATGATACCGTAAGAAGTGGGAGGGATGTGTTGAAGCAATGTATATGTGTGCATATGTGTGTGTTTGCATGTGTATGTGTGTTGTGTAAGCATATACGCACGTGTGCCTTGTGTGTGCGTAGCATTGCAGTGAGAGACACACAGACAGAGGCAGTGAGTGAGAAAACAACAACATACAGGCTGAATAAAAGTGAGAGCACAACAGTGAGTGGAAGTATCCCTCACTTCAACCTATGGGGTCCCAGATGCAAAAATATTGTGCTCAATCTTTTTTCATCTCTTAACGAATAGGGAATATTTCAATCTTGGGAGTGGATAAGAGAGAATAAATTATTGAGACATTATGAGATAAATTTAAAGATGCTAATATGTTACATATTTAATGCTACTAAGCTCCTACTATATGGCTGCTGTCCCCATGGCTTCAGTAGGAAAATGCACTAGTATGTGTAAACTGCATGTTTTAGAAGAAGCATACAGATCATACAGTACAGTAGTAGTCATAAAACATCATATTGAGTTTTCTTTCTGAGATTTTTCTCTAATCTCATGGTTTCATGTTCAGGAGAATTAAAATGCCATTTATTTAAGATGATTTGGAGATCTGTTGTTTTGAGTGAGTTAAACATGAACTTATATGTTGTTACTTCACTTGAGTTAAATTTGATAAATAGGAGAAAGTGCCTTTCGTCCCTTTTAGTGTTAAAAAGAGCTCAAATACGAGATTGGATTTTGCTCTCCTATGGGATGGAATGAGGCAGTTTCTTCTCCTGCAGGTTTTTGTGATGAATCTGGCAGTTGCTATGCACTTTGATGCCCCACCGTCACGGCTGACAGATTGTGGGGGAGTGGAACATTCCTGGTTGTTGACACCACGCAGCACACAGTGGACTTGGAGTGGAGTTTTTTGACAGTTTGTTACACTGCTGTTACAACAAACCTTGGGTGGCAAGCGAGGAACAAAAAGACAGGTATTGAAAGAGTAGAAATGGGGTCACTTGGTGCAGTCAGTTGCACCAAGTGTACCATTGTGTATATACGGTCTATTCCTTGAGCAAGAAGTGTAATGTAATATGGCAAAGAATATAAAGTTCACAGTGGACTTTGTGAAATAAACTTGAAAAACAACCCTTTATGACTGTATCATCATGGCTTACAAAATCACTTTGATGTTTGAGGCCAAATATCCAACCAATAACACTTAAAGTATACAGATATGTGAATCCAATAAAATATGTCTCCTCTCTATACAGCCACTAGAATTGTTTTTCCTGCCCACTTGTTTTATCCTTGATGAAAGTGCATGCTTCATATTTGCCCTACAGCAATGCAAGTGAGCAACAGGTTGGCACAAGGACAAAACAATAGAGAAAGGAAAGGGAGAGATGGACCAAAGAGAAAGAGGTTTAGGCCAAGGCCCAACCTCCCAAAGGCATTATTAGCACTCAACTAAATTTTGTTTTTCAGAGTTTAATTCAGGATGAACTTTGACCACAACCAAATTAATAC
>CABFOS010118126.1:0-15062 GCA_900660315.1 Diretmoides pauciradiatus
TACAGATCTTCCTCCGCTTGCAAACTGCAGAAACTAGAAGTTGGTTCAATCTGTATTCTTTTACCAACTCATAAAGCACAGAAAACATAGACTACATAGTGACATAAACTGTTGGCCTGCCATTACTCTACACTATATATTAGATAGATAGATAGATAGATAGATAGATAGATAGATAGATAGATGGATGGATGGATGGATAGATAGATAGATGGATGGATGGATGGATGGATGGATGAATGGATGGATGGATGGAGTAGATAGATAGATAGATAGATAGATAGATAGATAGATAGATAGATAGATAGATAGATAGATAGATAGATAGATAGATAGATAGATAGATAGATAGATAGATAGATTTTTATTTTCGAACATTAAAACCAAAAGAAAAAATATATAGGCAGCAAAACAATACAAAAGTAATAACATATTAAACAAAACTCAAATAACTAATCAATGTTCGAAAAGGGCGTAGGAGGAAGTTTTGAAACTTTTCTAGTCCTACCCCTATTATTTATACTTCATCTATCAATTTGTTCACAAACAAAATAATATTCAAACAAAAGAAGAGAGAAAAGAACAATAAACAATAGCAGTATACAAAAGTTCAAGAAAAACAAAACAAAACAGAAAAGACACCACTGATCCTCTATCCACACTACTCCTGTCCACCTCTTTGTTCATCTTTCCTGTATGTAGTCAGTGTGTTATTTTTAAAGGTTTGTTTGAACTTACTTAATGTTCTACATGTTTTCAATTCTTCACTGCAGTTGTTCCACAGATCAACTCCCTTTGTTGTGATGCAATGTAGTTTAGCTGTTGTCCTCACTAACTGTTTTTTGAACTTATATGTTTGTGTGATTGTGGACGGGGTATGCTGCAAATGAACTGCCCTCCTTGGGACCAATAATCTGAATCTGAATTAAAAGTCTTTATTGAAGATTTCTGAAGGCAGTGTGTACAGTTTTACCAAACTTCAGCTGTTTTCATCCACTTTAAGAGAGCTTGATGTGTGAATCATCAGTTGAATGTTAAATCATTAGTAAAGATATTTATACCCACTCTCCCGCCTGTTTCTACGCCCCCACACCATCAGTGTCCAGTCCCAGGGTTCAGTTGAGGCGGGGAACCTCCAGTGGAAGCTGTGACTCCCAGATCAGATTAACTTGATCTGTTAATCCACTCTGTGCTCAGGAGGTAAGAGGTGAGAGAGGCCATGCCCCCGTGGCTGAGAGGGCTGTGGAGCCTGTCTGGAGCCGCCTCTTCCATATGACTTCACGGATTCAACCCCTGATTCATAGTTTGAACACACATACAGATACACAACATACAGAAATAGGTGTGTTAGTGTTAGAACTTGATAACACTTGTGTTCTATCTATGGTAAAAGCAGAAGCAATTAAATGAGACCCACTCACTGCCCACTCACTCTTAAATGAGACTAAAAGATTAGCAGAAGTCAAACCAGGCCAAAAACATGCTGAGAATCCCTATTAAAAAACTTGTTAGCCAATTAAGGGATGTGAACTTAGACCTTGGTCAAGGAATCTGCCTCACTTAACCCGTTATCTTGGGACATTGTCTTGTCTTTTCAGAGGTCCCAGCAGGCCAGGTGATTATGCTGCCATCCCCCATGCACTGCTTCACATCGCCCTCTCATCAGCAGCTGAGATTAAACCTACAATCTTTCAGCAATATATATACTTAATAGTAATCTCCAGGCCAACCTGCTTTCCCCTAAGTATAGGAATGCTGTATGTACAGATTTACCACACTAATCCTGTGCTGTTATATTCATGTGATCAATGAGGGGTCACACTAAGGCAGCTGACAGGATGTTTGATCGGATTGTTAATTGTTGAGGATGGATGGATTTTGTCCGCTGTCGTCAGAGTGATTGATCTCCTGGTGAAACTACTGAACACAGTTTATCCTTTATCCTCAGAGAGCTTTTGACTCCATTCTAGAAACGTTTTTCCCCCATGCATTTAGTGCCCTGACCTGCCCAGCTTTTTTCCTAGGTAAATTGGAAAAGATAAAAGCACTTAAACACTGAAAACATGCCTGTACATGCACATATTCAGACACACCTTTAGACAGAAGCATACACACATTTGGCAGCTTTAAATGATGTTTCTTTGAAAGACCTTGAAGGTTAACTAATGAGATCAGCATCACCTAGTTTTCATGGAACTTGATTTATAGCAGCTCTGAATCCATATGCGTACAGTCTGCTTGTGTGTGTGTATTTGTGCGTATGCATGTGTGTAGCCGTGAGTGTTTTTTCACGTTTCTGGGTGTGTGTCATGTGGCTGGAGGCATAATCAATTCTCATAGCATCTTCACTGCACCCTACAGTTCATTACCAGTTATTCAGACTTCACCGGCTTCCTCCAACACCTGCATCGCTTCTGTAGCCAAGAACAAATTAGATGAGGGGTCTCCATGGGAACATGTATGTCAGACTCACCAAAGCTGTCAGGAATAACCACAGCAGTGTGGGTAATGTCGCCATCCACAACCCTACATGAACAGCAGGACTGAGAGGAAAAGTAATAAATACATTTGTATGCAACTAGAGGGAAGGCATGCCTGTGCCTACATGTAAATCTGTCTATAATCTTCAACCAGTTGTTATGCGTTTAATCTAGTAAGCATCATCTTATGCTAATATGATACTATTATCTAATGCAAGATAAGATAATATGAGAATCTTTACAATGATACTTTGTGCAGATATTCATAATTCTTGACAGTTTGAATACCCCAAAATGACAGAAAATCAAAAAGATTCAGAATTCCCTTAAGAGTTTGAATCTTGGAAAGGTGGAAAATCAATTGAAACGGCATTTAGACCATCATGTGACTGACAATTTGGCACTGGAACTCATAGTAATGAAATTTTGTTCTGGGTTGGCAGCTCCCTAAGGCAGGGTGACCCACCCCACATTCAATGATAGAGCCAACTCTGGGATGCATTAGGTCTTCAAATGAAACATTTATTCATGAAAACATTATTGAACAATTCAATGAATTAATAAAAGATGCAAAGAAAATACAATTCCAAGTGGAGGACATGACTGGCCAATACCTTTAATAGCTTCAATAAAAGGCCAATATTGTAAAACTGATACGTTGGACTAACCGATACCCCACATACCTTGGACCAACCACAGGACTAAGCTCCACACCCCGGGGAGCCAGGCTGTGTGTGGCTGCTCTACCTGCCACCTGAGGGCACCACAGATACTGGGCCTGTCACTGTGGAAACAGGCCTTACGATCTCAACTGCTAAATACTTTACCACTGCTTGTACCCCCATTACTTTTAAGCAAGTTTAGTTTAGTATAGTTTATTTAACTTATTAAAAAGACAGTGTGCACTGACATTAATCATTTACAAGGTTGCACCAGATTTAGCGAGACGCTAATTTCCATCTGTAGTCCTATGCAATACACAATATCCACAATACACAATATACAATATACACAATACACAATATACACAACTGTTCAATTAATTTGTTTGTTAGATTAATTAATTAATTAATTACATTATTTCATTGTGCCAAGGATCTCATAAATGAATCAGATGAATAAATCAATCTATCTATCTATCTATCTATCTATCTATCTATCTATCTATCTATCTGTCTATCTATCTATCTATCTATCTATCTATCTATCTATCTATCTGTCTGTCTGTCTATCACTGATGTATTTTACTTGCTTTGACTTGTCATTTTCTTGAAGCCCTTTAAGATTTGCTTTTAATGAAAAGCGTGCTATAAAAACCTCATTATTATCAAATAGCATCACAGGAGCTTTGCATAGAAAGGCAACTTATTTCCTATTAAGCACCATAATGTGGCATATGACTTTTCTTGGATCTATGAATGCAATCTCATCTCACCTCCTTTCATCCTCAAAGAACCTTAGAAATGTTCCCTCTTCAGCCTTAATCAAATACAGCAACCCCTCCACGTGGCAGACACATGGTTCTGATCATGAGACATGGAAAGCCAGAAATAAATGAAATTCTCTGTGACAAATGTACACTGACTTCACTGCTCTCATTGTTACTATTCCCAGGAAACGGTTGGCCAGAAGTGACGGATAATGGTGATTTAGTTGTGGTGTCATTACTGTAATCATGGCTGCTTGTTGTACACTGTCATACGAAAAGGACGTGAGAAGAATGCTACTCGAAAGATGTCAGGAACTGATGTTTGTAGAGGAGTTAAACTCTCCAGGATACGCAAAGCTTTCTGAAATATCCAAAAGGACTGAGATGAATGCTGTGTTTGTCAGTGAGAGTTTGTAAAATCCATTCAAGATCTGTTGCAGTTCTCTGAAACAGTCTGTTATTCAGTGCAGTCATCTGAAGTTCATTAATCTCTGGTCTTCTGCTGGACATATGTGGCATCTGTGAGCGTGGACATGTATTTTGACTGGAGTACTACGGGCGTAAATGATGTTAGTATATAAATGATGTTACAATATCTCCTCTGTGTTTCAGAGAACATACTCCACTTTTCCCTCAGGCACATTTAGCGCCTCCCTGCACAAAACAGTTATTTGAATGAAAACAGTTTTGCATACCAAACATATGATCACAACAATTCTGCAGCACTTGGAGCCAATTCGCATTAAGCAGTAGTGATGAGCGGTTTGGATCTTTTTTTCGGACTCGGATCTTCGGATCTCGTTCAGTCAAATGAACGAATCTTTTCGAGTCGGATCGCGGATCGTTCATTTGCGCATGCGACTGTATACGCTTTTTAAAATTCCTCCATTCTAAGTCGGCCTATTGAACTAGAATGATTTACAGCCCAGGATTGAGTGAATCAGTGTCTCTGACGTTATTGACCTCCTCCTCATTCATTGGTTGTCCCACTTCCTAATGTGAGCAGCTGTACCCGTAGCAGGCAGCCCGAGTCAGCGAGTGGGACAGGACAGGACACTAAAAAGAGTCGTTCAAAAAGATTAGTTCGTTCATTTCCGCCCATCACCATTACTGGAAGCAGAAGCCATCAAAGTTAACACTGTCTTAGTGAGGTTAAGCACTGGTGATAACATGATTCCAAGCGATTAACTATAAAGACATTAATCATTCGTGTAATTTACTTTTGACAGACAGTTCTATCAGGATGTTGGTACTTGCACTCACCCAGAGAAGTGGCGTACCTCTTCCATAAGTGGATATTTGGAAATGTGTCACTGTTCTTTATTATATTTGGATGAAGGAATGTTGTTGCTGGCGTTCACTACTATTGATTTAAACCTCTCTGCTGCTCTAGCAACAAGCAATTGACTGCATCTGAATGTGGCTCATATTAGGTTGTTACATATCTACTGTATCTCATTTCTTTCCGAATAATGTACTGGTAGTTGATTTATACTAACTAATACTAATAATTTACAGTTAACATAATTCAATTATGTCATATGTAACATGCCAAGCTCATGTGTATAACTCACCATAACAGCACAGTTTTCATTCAGTGGTCTAACAGATGTTTGAGGTCAGACAAGGATAGTTCGTGTGCAGGCTGTCATGTTCCGAAGATAATGGAACAATGCAAGCTTAAGTAAAGTCTTTATATGCCATGAATAAGTGCTCAAGTGAATCATTCGCTAGGGTCATGCAACAAAGAAAGAATGGATAATCCTCTGTGGCCATGTACACTGTCCCAGATCCTCAAGGCGGCTCGCACTGAAAACAACATCTAGGAACAAAAAACATCAATTGCAATTAGTACTGGAGCAGTAGCAGGAAGCTCAAGGCAGCTAAGTTCATGTTGGGCAGAATGTGTACACAGTGTTCCCAACTGATTCAATTTACGGGCACCGTGTGCAGAACAGTGCTCAGAGGACAAACAGGCAAGAAATAGGCAGCCAACAATCGGGAGCTGTCAGGGTGCTGCGGCAGTCCTTTCATGCTAAAATTACCTAACATTTCACCATTTGATTTGATCCGCATGCACGCACGCACGCGCACACACACACACACACACACACACACACACACACACACACACACACACACACACACACACACTGTCTCTAATGAATGGCATTTCCTCTGGTTGTCTGCAGCCTTTATGAGCCAATCTATACCCTCCAAAGTTGTGTTGGTGTGTGTGCTAGTTGCCTCTTCCTTGCTGAGACTCGGAGACAACCAGGGGAGAGAGTTCAGGTGAACAGCAGGGGGGTATTTAGACTGGCCCCTCAGCATCGATCGTGCCCCCCAGAGGGCTTTGTTGCTATGGCTAATCTTGGCCAATAAGCCATGGGTTACTACATGTCCATTCGAGAGTGATTCACCCTTCAATGGAAAAATCAAAGAGGCTGCTGCTGTGCCGGCAGCCTGTCATGCTGGTTTTGCAGAGGCAGTGGAGCTATCACATTAAGACTGAATTGTCCAGTTTAATTTGAAGGGACCAGACGCACAGCAAGTTGGGGATGGAACTTTTGTAGAGCACTAGAAAAGGGGGGTACAATGCAAGTGGCTCACCTTGTAGGGTGATTGAAAAATGACTATCCGCATGCCTGTTGGGACCTGATGGTGTGACTGAGACTCCAGCACTCAGAACACGTTCATCATGGGGTCCAAACAATAAGAACCTTCAGGCTCCTCACTAGAAATACATGTTCTAGAGTTCTTCAAGGAACGTACTGGAGTTTCCCCTCTAGTTGCAATCTGAAGAACCCTAGAAGAACAATTTTTTAAAGTGTGCTATATTATTTAGGTAAGAATACAAAGAGAACAGAACAGAGCAGTGAGAATCAATGAGAGGAAAGGAGACGTTTTATGCACATCCAAAATCTCTTCACAGGACAAAAGCAAAAGTCAATCTTAAGAGAAAGGACTCTCCTGTCATTATTTTGCATTTTAGGTCACATATGACTGAGCTGAAGAAGATAATGTTTGGTTTAAAATGTTATCTGTCATCAGTTAATTTAATAAAATATATGTTTGGAGCAGCAAAATAGTCACCGGATGTTCTTCCTTTTTACCCGTCAGACAAATGTCTTCGACTGACTGATGCCATTTCACCACTGGTAGACATTCGCACATGTGATGAAATGCATTCAAGTGCACCTAGGAAATTTGGGTATTGCGTGATGTCATGGTGTGTTGACTGTACCATTCAGACTAGGAAATTCCAGTGTTTGGCAGAGGGTTACACCATTGGTCGACTTTTGCCGTAATACATTGTGATGCATTCATGTGGCCTAGGAACAGAAAACAGCTCTCCATGCGCCAAGAGGCATGAGGGAGAGCGCACACGGTCCAGCCTCATACTAGGTATTGACCTAATCTTGTTTATATTGAGATAATAGCTTTGCAAATAACGTGAATACTTGTAGCTTTTCCACTAATGAACGAGTAGCAGCAAGTTAGTACAGCCGCTTGTTTTACGAAACAAAGGAATTCAAGTCTGTGCAAATAATACAGTTTTGAATTTGACTGTGGTGCCACAAGGTTGTTATAAGGAAGCATCTTAATTGGGTTAGCAACAACTAACCGGATTCAGAATATAGGCAGCACTCATTCATTTAGCGCGCTCTCATAACAAATTGCATTTTCTGTGGTGCTTTTGATGCTGAAATGAACTAAAGCGATCGTATTCCCAGTGGTTGGTTATGAAAAGTGAAGGTCAGGATTAGACGTGTGCAATTATGTAATTGCACCTAAGGTTAGACCCAGCCATACAATAAGCACTGTGTTCCTGAGGGACTATATGTTGCTGCTGTGCTGTGATCACTTCACATAATCACATAATCACATTTCCTTATATTTAATGAGCATCCTTGGCCTTGACAGGGACATTTTACATTAAAGGGTAACCACTGATTAGGTCCAATTACAGGTGGCTGTTGTCTCTATATCGATAATAAATATTCAACTGCATTGTCACGGGTGAATCGTCAGTCTTCTGTTTCATATCTCTTTTGTTGATGGACACAAATGCTAATCAAAATAATGAGATATACAATCAGGGCTTGTTACTCTTGAATCTCACGAACGAGTCTCTCTTGTGAGAAATGTGATTGAGTCATCTGATATTTTCTCTCAAAACTACTGGATCTGTATGTTTATTGCATCCACCACCCCCTTCAGACCAGTCTCTTCATGTTTGTAAGTTGACTTTTGCCCCATATCCACATTAGAAACTATGAATAATTGCCCCTGGAAATATAATAGCAGTAGCTTTTGTAACATAGAGACATTTGTTTATGTGCTGAAATACATTCAGCCTCATAACAGGAGCAGTTTCTGTTGAGTGTTGGCCTGTAACTGACTCTTCAGGGAGGTCTTGTAAAAGTTTACTTTTCTAAGCTTCTGGTTCCCTTGCCACCTTTTTTTGCTACGTTCTCTTGCCCCATCCCTTCTGTCTCTCTCTCTTCTGCATCATACATAGAACAGCAACAAGCAATATTGAAGTCATATTCTTACAGCCACATAGCCCTGAGATAACTTTGTAAACACAGCTACCAATTTAATTAAAGTTTATTTCTATCCAATTGGATGTTGGCCAAACAAAGCAGGTCTAAGCAGAGCAATATGTCATAGTTTTCATCTTCCCTTTAGTCCCGATGCAGGAATGTGATCTCTCAATCCACCCAGATCTCCTGTGGCAGACAATGAACTGTGTGTGAACCCGGTGCCCTGGATGTGGATCATCAACCCTCATAGGTCAGACATGAAGCAAGACTGGACCCTCCAAGTAAAAAAGGTCATTCATTAAGAAATGGTGAGCATTGTTATGTAAAGCTATACATGTACATAAATGTAAATAACGTATTTCATGTCTGTCTTGGAAACAGGATCTCTGCATGTGCCAAATTAGCAGCAGTACACAGTTAGGACACAAAGGATGCCGAACTGTTTAGTAAGTGTCAGAGCATCAGCTTTCCTGACGTCTTCAGTCATTTCTTTGGTTCTTTCACAACAGACAAGATACAGTATGGATTACAGCCAGGGGCCTCTCCCACTCCAACACCTGCAAAGCCTCTCTAGCAGGCATGTGCTGTTATTATATCTCCTCCCTCCTGTCCCTCGTCCATGCTGCAGCACCGCAAAGCAAACTGATCCAGAGAGTGGTCACGGAGTAGTCCTGGAAACCTGTCACCTGCAGGTGTCAAATACAAGGCCAAGGCAGGAGGCCCTCCCATGACATGGCTGCTACCCAAATAAGCCCCGGTGATTTGTCTCTTGTACGACACCACCCCTTTCACACCTCCCCATCACCCCCCCGTGAAACTATTGTCTGCCCGAAGCTCGAGTTACCCTTGTAGTTCTGCCTTCGTGGGCCTAGTGAAACCAGAGAGATGACCTGGAATTCTATCCTTTGACCTTTTTGTGAAAGGTACTCTAGTGACGAGACTGCACTCACATGACTGGGTTAGCTCAGAGTTTCTTTCTTTCTTTCTTTCTTTCTTTCTTTCTTTCACATTCAGCGAAGAAACAATATGATTAAAACAAACAATGTCAGTAGTTTTTGAAGTGCCCCGAATTGAACCTGTTGGTTTTCAACTCAAAGGCAACACAAAATCAACATCGGAGACATGACAATACAATAAAATAACGTAATATTAAAGACATCTCTGTGAGTGAAATGGGATGCAAAGACAGAAAGCCCACCACAGTCAAAGACAAAACAACGGCTTTGTGTTACAAGTCACACATTTGAAACTGGATCTACCACTTCAGTGACCTTGAGTGGTGGGAATGTTGACACAGGACAAACAGAGAACAAATCGTATAGGAACATGGCAGGCTGTGTGCGCCTCTGAGTGCATTGGGAAGTGGTACTGAAGCATCGCTACGGCACAGTTAATAACCTGCTACATGAAGAGAGTGCACAGCAAGGAATAGATAAGTGAGTAACAGATGGAACATTTGTGGCCCCTGATGAACACATACTGTAGCGTACAACTGGCAGAGTGACGGCCCCTGTCAGTCTCTTGGCAGACAAAGAAATATTTTGGTGAGCCTTAAAAAATATGCAATCTTTTGTTTATATGGTTGTGTGTTTGGAAAAGTAGGAGCCACTCTGGGCTGAGTGAACAGAACAAAAGGTTAAAAGATAATGACCCCGTGGTCAAGCTAACTGACCGCCAGACAACAGCTGCATTGATGCAACAATATGAAAATCATCTCCGTCAGTGCATTCTCAAATCACCGTCTCTCATTTGTGTTGTCTGCAATGTGACATTAAACCGAACCAGGCTTAAAAATGTAAAATTCTGAACGTGATTGGATCCCAGCTGTCTGTTCTGCACCATGGAGATTTATAGAAACTCTTCATGTAGATACAGTAATGCTTCCTTCCAAGCGCCACTTTCACTAATTAGCTACCACTATTTAGCTGATTGAACAGGGTCTACATGCACCAAGTTGTGTGTTGCAAAGATGATCAATTTTGTTTCTCAATGCACGAGAAACTGCAAGATCAATGCTATGCGTTTTCAGAGAATTCTGTTCCAAAATGCTATATGTATATAAAACAGATCAGTTTATTATTCAACGTCTCAAAAATATATATCAAAATACAGACGGTCCAGTCGACAGAGTGATCCTTTTGTCAAGCAAGGACTTACCTACTGAGTATTCGTTCAAAAATACCCTAATTTGCATATTATTTTGTATGGCTAGGTGTCAACATTTTCAAAAGGTGGTTATTTCATTTTGGATTAAATGATTCACTCTACTGATCCTACCAGTTAATCTCAGAGTCGCCATTCAGGTACAGCACAGT
This sequence comes from Diretmoides pauciradiatus, assembly GCA_900660315.1. NCBI lineage: Eukaryota > Metazoa > Chordata > Actinopteri > Trachichthyiformes > Diretmidae > Diretmoides > Diretmoides pauciradiatus. The sequence goes on from CABFOS010118126.1 coordinate 10,772, forward strand.
CTGGCATCATCTCAACCTTATGACTCCAATTATGCTGCGGTCCACTCTACCAATTAGACTAAGTGTCCTACACAATGTTCTAGCAGTGGAAAAGTGTTTATTAATTGATGCCATTCTTGTATAGTACTCATTGATCTGGGCTACAGTAAGCTATCTGGAATCAATTAAATGTACTGTCTGTCTGTCATTATATTGTGCGGGGGGTTTTTCCAACGGATTTTCTTTCACTTGTCAAACTTCTGCCCTGTAAACCTTAAGCTGAAATAGTTATGTTGAATTCAATCAAGAACTCAAAGGCTTTGACCTCAAAACACATAATCATGTTTTAGGTTTTTCTAGATTTTGGTTGGCTGTTAACAGAAACAATGTTAATCTAAAAAGTAACAGTGGACTTAACGTTAAAGATATTAAATGTACACATGTTTAACTTTCATTCAAAATAATAGTTCAATATAACATTATTTTGCTTTTTAATTTGGTTTTCTAAGATATTGTTTAGAATGTTTACTTTGAGACTGTACATGACTAGTTAATTCAGTGTTAATGAACATGATGGGCAGGGCCTGCTCTGCTCTCCAGTGTTCCTGGACCGAAGCCTGCATGCTGCGCAAGTTACATTCTTGTGGTTTGTTTTCACCTAACTGAGGTTTTAGGTTGCCCATATCCCATTCCACAAACTGCCATGTCATGAGCCATGCCTTCACTTTTTTCCCCCTTCAAATTTCTAGGGAATTTGTGGATCTGGGTTTGTTTTCCTCTGAGGATGCCAAACATGCTGACACCAAACCATTTTATTTATCCTTTCAGAAACAAAACACGGCCAACAACCTCACACTGTTACGCCATGACTTCAGTTATAGTCAAATTATTAATTTACTAAGATTGTCTGATAATGTTTTGTTTTATAAATCCCTTGGTCCTTATTGTTCTCAATTCCCTTTATTAATTGATCTCTACCTAAACACGTCTGACGATATCTTGCTTAAATTAATGGCAAAAAGATATTGCCTCTGTTAACACACTAAATATTGAAACTATCAATAGCTTAATGAGATGTAAACAGACGCTATTTTATTTGTTGTGAATATTACGTCAAGGAGCACATGGTCTTTACAATGTGAGGAAGAGTCCAAGTATCCAAACATGGCTTCAGCGTAATATGGATGATTAAAAGCATAAACATCTGCTCTGTGAGTGACACTCCCTTTTTCCACTTCACACCAACATTCCCCAAACTAACAGCACACATATATTATATACTGTCAGACAAAACCAAGCCATGTGAGTCTCCCAAGGCCCAGCAGAGACGGCAGGCAACCAGTGCTCAAACACAGACGAGGGGAGGAGGAAAACATATTTTCTCAGGGACGGCTCAAATTTTAAAATACCCATCTGTCTGACGTTAACGCTGGTCACACAATAACCTAGTTTTCAAGCAATACCATGCAGTGCAGAAGTGGCATTACATTCTGTTTGTTCCCTCACCTGTTTCAAGGGCAGAGTTTTCCCTCTGAGAACGTATAATTCACAGTGCTATAAATCATAAGTTGTTGGAGAGAGCAGAGAGGTTGAAAACCAAACAACCCACGTATTCCTAACATGCTTTAGTGAGAGGATAATGCACTACTTCGTCTGTTGACTCCCCAGTTCTTCTCCTTCGCGCTCGTCCTGAAAGCTGAGAGGAATAAACACTATGTATGGAATCCAGAAACCCACAGACAAAGCTTGTGGGCTTCTCTGCTTGTTCAAAATGTGAGAAAGATTTTTTTAAAGGGATTTATCTTTTAGAAAATAAGTCATTTCATCTAATCACAATAGCAAATGGATGATTTTAGAGCAGCTGGGCACAATGAATCACATCTGAAGCCAAACTGAAGGCTACACAGTGATAGCTGCAGTAACCAAGAGACCGTCCTAATGATATGCTTGTGTGAACCATAGGCAAACACAAAGCTGGTCTCCTGGCTGCATCCAACACCTCCGCCTGGATACCAACATTGCTACTATGCAGTGAGAGTTTTATGATTTACTCTGTGGACTTGGTGCTGTGTCAAACACAAACCTGAGAGTGGATCTTTTCGCTACCAGGGGGCAGTTGAACCTGATACTGTGACAAGCCACTCTGTCAGCAGTCATGTTTACTTACAAGGGGATGTTGTCAGTGAGATAAAATATTATATGTGGAAATGTCAGACATCATACAGGAGGCACTGCGGAGGAAATGATTTCTCTGCTTAATCTGCAGTGGGGGGTTTTCCCTTTCAGTGTAATTTCAAAAAGATGTAAGCAGATCATTACCTGATCATTACGGCCTCACACGGATTGCACTTGGATTTTATACAACTGAACAAATGCATCACATCGAGTTATGATGTGCTTTGGATGAAGAGACAGTTACAGGTAGTTACACTGTGACTTAATTTAAGCTGAAGTTACCTAAAGCTGGTCCGATGTTTGATTTGCAGCAAAAGTTCTAAAGAGTTGCAGAAATGTTTGTTATAGAACCTCCATGTGAACAACTTTCACTTGTCTACAAAGCTCTGTAGCTCTTAAGCTTGTAGCCCTCTGGCATCTTTATGTCTTCCTGGAGCCAACTCCTCTGAAATCTGCTGATTAGAGAGGCTGTATTTCAATAACTCACCAGAATGGGACTAGATGATCCTCTGGATGCTTTATAGGTCATGCTGCTATCTGATTCTCACATCACATCCAGATTAGCTGCTTATTAGTGTGACAGTCATGTGACAAGTCCATCTGTAACTGCAGGATGACATCTGGACAAGACTTAGTATTAGTTCCGTGCTCTCTACATGAAGGAACAATCAGCTGTTTCTCAGACCATTGAGGTTTTAGGTATGTTCACATTTGTTCTTGGGGAATTTGACCTGTAGATGGAAAACAGGTTTTTTTTGGAGCCTTCTGAACCAAACGTTACTCTAAATACAGGTGTATTTTATTCTAGTGTTTACAGACATTACACATATAAACAAACCTTTGGTAGCCTTCAGCTCTATGTGGAAAAGTCATGTTTAGCTGTCATGTCAGTCAGTCCTTCCATGAAAAGCACTGACACATACATACTGACACATTTCAGAGTGAAACGGTGAAGAAATGTCTTATTTCCATTAAATCATTAAATAAAGAAAACGAGCAGTCAGCAACTATGTTTCAACAGAGGGCGCTTTACTACAATCACCGATGGGGCTTTTGATAAAGAGGCATTCACACACTCAAGCTGTGCTGGTTCACATGAAATGTTATTGTCAGAAGTCATAATGACTATTCACCTCTATCTGGAGATGTCCTCTGTAAAAGTACGAGCCACAACTGAGCTGAGTTATCTGAGCAGATTTATTCCCACAGTCTGTCTAAACAAGGACCCTGTGAAGTAACGTCGGACCCCCAGACATAACAATGTCGACACGGATTTGCTTACATTAACTGATACTTCCTTGCAAACATTGGTAAATGACACACAAGGCCATGCATTTGTTTCATGTCTCTAGCCCGGGATCCGCTTTGTCACGTGGTAGATTTCCTTGAGTTACAACTTTGGCACACACAATAGGGTGATGAGAGCATGCAGCAGAGACGCGTCTACAGCAGAGGAATGCAAGGGGTTTCTTCTTCTCCAGGAATAAAAGTTAGTGTTGTTTTTTAAAATAGCACAAGAGTGATGTTCCCATCACCTGGAGGCCTTCAGCCCTCAACGCTGCCTCCCTATGATCCCGTCAGTAACATGAGTTGAGAACCGGCAATGATTTTCTTTTTGAATGATGTGTTTCTGTAGCCCCAGATTAGCTTTCCTTCTTCACCATTTCACAAAGTGTTGAGTAAGCAGACACAAAGAACAGTGGGCTGCCTTCCCCCCATCATCACAACCCACTGTTTATATTTCAGTGACATACGCAAAACTGCCCAGTTTACTTTGTAGGGAGTTTTTATCTCTGGAAAGAACTACAATAATAAAGGTTCGTTCAATGCCCTGAAGGACAACCGCAACATTGTGAGGAAACAAAGGAATAGGAAAATGAGTGATTACAATGAAGTGCAAATTTAAAAAAAAACATTTAGTGAAGTCCATTATTATTTTTCATATTGTGGACATCCTGGTCTGTAACAAACCGTTTCAAATAGACCAAGGTGAATTATATTGAATAGGCATGTGATCGGTTGATTAATTAGTTCCCTGTTGTAGCAACAAAGGATGGTGTGGACGTGTGTATAGAGAACACACACACAGAGAGAGAGAGAGAGAGAGAGAGAGAATGTTTTTGGTATAAATCCACAA
>CABFOS010118195.1:0-24634 GCA_900660315.1 Diretmoides pauciradiatus
TGTCATCTGGGGGAGGGGCCTCCTCTCTCTCTCCCTCTCTCTCTCCCCCTCTCTCTCTCTTCCTCTGTTTGAGAGATGCAAAGAAAAGGTGCAGTGCTGGATGGTTACACTAGGGGGAGTGGAAGAAAGGGAAAGGCATTCAAATCCTTGTCAGATGTGTGCACTGAAAGAGGAGTGAATAGTCACTGGTTGGAAAGCAATGTTCTCTGGCAGAAAAGAGAGAGCAAAGTTGAAATGGATATGAGAGAGAGAGAGAGAGAGAGAGAGAGAGAGAGAGAGAGAGATGCACAGGGCCTGCTACTGGCAGTGTTTTGAATGCAAGTTCTAGTTGACTCATTATTTGCAAATGTGTCAGAGATGTGTCAGAATAATTCATGATTAGACTTTTTGACATCGGCAGCTTTATTATCAATGCTGACATTTGTCGGTTGATATCTCTTTTCAGATTTCCTCTTTTAAACTTGTGTCTAGACAGTTTAAAAAATGTGTTTTTCTTGAAAGAAATGAAAGACATGTACAGGAAGAAAAGTGTGTAAAATGAAATCTAAGAAATGATAACAAAACCTTTCTACATTTTTGTGCGTGAAATAGATACCAGACCGGCAGATGTTTAATATTGACACATAATGAATATTTGATGATTTTGTCCCAGTAAGTCGGTATAATTTATGACAAAAATTTAGACTTGTGCCCATTTTTCATATAGTAGTAGTAGTAGTAGTAGTAGTAGTTTATTTTGCCATATGTGAGAACACATTGGAATAGGGGTGGTGCAGAGCTCACAAAAATAACTTACAGTACATACATACAATGGGACAGGATGTGTATGTGCTTGCACTCACATGTGTGTGTGTGTGTGTGTGTGCATGCAGGTACATAATATCTAATACCTCTGTGTCTTGAGTTGATACACATGTGACAGGGCATCCAGCATGTTGTGATTCCCTCACACCTGAGCCTTGGTGTCGTTTGCTCCTCCTGCTTTCTATTTGACCCTATTTAGTGTTCTGTTTCATGTCTAATTGAAGCCAAACAGCGGGTTTGCTCCCTCAGAGACCTGGAGCAGCGATGAGTCACCCTGTTAGTGAAAGGGTTGTGCAGCAGAGCTGACCCAGCCAACACTTTGTCCTGCCCTGCGTCATCTCCAGTGTTTCCCCCTCCGGCTACCTGATGAGACAGACATTGTAGGCCAGCACATGGAGCGCCACATGGAGCGGCACTGGGAGCAGCTCAGTTCATCTCGTTGTTCAATACCGGCCTACTGTCCAAGCCAGCGGGTGTAGCTCAGATCTGTGTGGCAGCGTGACTATCATTTTGGGGATACCAAAATGGCTAGCTTAGTTATCATGTCATCATCTGTCAAAGGAGAGCAGCTGCCTAGTACTAATAAAAAAAGGAGCAAAAGCACTATTTTTGTCAAAGAACTGACCGTGAGCAAAGATCAGTTATGATTTTCCTCTGAGAAAAGATGTCTAGACAGGCCATCGTTTTGGGGGGCTTTTGTAAAAATAAAAAATGCCATCCATGGAAGTAACCCTGTGACACAAGCACCACGACTCATGTATCCCCGACTTTACTGTCTACTACTGGTTATTTGTTATCCTAATCTCCCATTCGCTGCCCGTCTGCCGATGCAGGCCTCAACTCCTAACAACTGTGTGTCCAAGTGACTGACCATTGTTGACCTCTCATCATGCCAATTTACATTGCCAGGACAGAAGAGTGTGTTCCAGCTTCAGCCTCAGCACATTGGCGCATGGTTAAACCACGATTGTCATCTTAACTGGAGTGGTTAATTGAACAGAGAACCCTTAAGCTGGAGCATCTGCCAAATCCTGCTTAGACCTCCACTGGAGTTTTTCAGTTTTGTTTGCTTTCCAACAGGAGTGGCTCTCACTTTTGTTTGAAACAAAATTAGATTTCTATACAAATCTGGATTGCCTGATCACTTGGAGGCAGACAAGTATGGCATACAATTGTGTATTGTGTAATGCAATTCTCACTGAAGCTTAATGTTTTGCTGGCAGGTGATGATGAGTATCTGTATTATCATATTTGTCCAGGTGCTGCGTGCCAAAGGGCGACAGCAAGGTGAGAAAAGGTCAGTCCAGGACATCCTGACTTGATCCCCGTCTCCTCTCCAGACGGACAGAGCAGAGAAACCTGTGCCTGACCTCACACCAGCTACCTCCCCTAAATCGACCGCAGACACATCTGTCAGCGACTGCCGATTGACCCTCTCTCAGACGCACAAAGAGCCCCACTGGAGGACCAGGGTGTCCGGTTTCTGTTATCTCAAGAAGAGGGGAAGCCTGTTGCCTCGTTCATCTTTTGTTCAGTCGGATAGGTACTCCCCTTTCCCAAGGATGCAATCTTCTTTATCTGACCCATCTCCATGTGTTTTGACAACAGACAGTCTTTGAGGGCACTTGATGACCTCTCCTTCTTGCCCTGTTGTGGGGGTTAGTGAAGGGGGATAGCATAGCTAAGTTTATTAAACCACTTGATTCAGCAAAGTGGGGGCTGGAGTGTCTTTTGGCTCTGGTGTCGACAACACAACAGTTAAGTGGGGATGTGGTCTTACTTGTCCTGAGCCTCATTTTTGTCTCTCGTGACAGGCCAACATTTGACCAGATAATTGATTCAATCTCTGCTGTTGCCATGGCCAATAGATAGAGCTTGCAGTTGGCATGCATGCCCTACTTTCTGGGTTGTCTGCCAAAACATGTGCACCCAGTGTTATTGGTGCAGCATGTGTTAGATGTTTTGGATATTATTTTATCTCTCAATTTTTCCATTTATCTGTCACTTAAGCTTACTGTGTGTTCACTGAGAGACAGACAGCTCGTATGAAATACAATAGGCCCCCAAACTGCTCAGGGGCACACAGGGGAAAAAGGGAGACTGATTTCCCCTCATGGCTCTTTCCTTGCTCTGACTGGAATTCATTATTGATAGACTTTCCGGATTCTTAACCTATGCCAAATTAAAGGGAACATGTAAAAGGCTCCTGCCAAAACCCCCGCTTTGTTTTTCATTTACCTTCTGCTTTATTTGCATATTCATCCTCTACAAGCAATCAGCAGCAATCTTTGCTGTGGGCCTTTCATCTCCTCCCTGCCATCCTGACAGGCAGCTTTTCAGTATCGCAACAGTTTAACTAGGATTTGTGGTTTAGAGGGGCTGTTGGTTATGCTAAGATATTCATATTTTTGAATTGCAGAGGATGCAATCTGTGTGACAGGGATAGATAGAAAGAAAGAAAGAAAAAGTGGTGGTTTATGGAAAACGTATCAGTGGGGAACAGGCAAATACGTAAAGGGAGGTTGATTTGTGTTGGTGTGGGTTTACGGATATAGAAATGTCGGCATCAGCGTATTCAGTATGGTCAACAAAAAAAGCTTTGACTGAAGGAGCTTGTCGGCTCTGTATACATGTGAATGCAGATGTCAGTGACAAGAAACAGGGCCTTGCAGCGGGCACGGTCGCTATTGGGCCATGCAATACGGCACAGGAGCCTCCCTTTTCTGATGCAGATTCCAGATGTTGAGAGATAGGCTGACCCCTTCATCTCTTGGAACTACGCCACAGAACAGAGAAAGAAAGGAGCCAACAACAACAGAAGCTAAAGAGGCCAACATCCTGCTGCTCAGGCCAGCCCAGGGCCTCAGTCAGTGGTCATTTGTGTTGCCTGTTTGTGGAGGAATGACAAACCATGCAAATAGCTCCATCGGCTGTTTTTCTACTCATCTTTTGTTTTCTTTGGTTGTTTTTCTCTGGTTTTCTCTGGAGAGACAGAGGAACTCGGGGATGAGCGAGTTCTAGAAAAAAAGGCAGAAGGGTGTAGGAGCTGACTAGTCAACCTTAGGACCCCCCAAAGGTTAATGACCCCCAAAACAATGCCCTGTGATCAGATTAGATAGAGTACCCCCCCCACTGGACTAATCAGCACAATAAAGGAGATAAAAGATAGAATTACCATACAGTGTTTTCACAGTCTAACACACATCTCTAATGTAGCTAATTGAAGCCCTTCGTGGTTCCTTTGTAACTGGTTTACTATTCTAGCACTAAAGCTGTAATTACACAATTTAGCGTTTTCTCCACCCGTAGTTATGTGGTAGCATTTATCTGTACAATGGACTCCATATGTCTGTTTAAGTGTCCACAAAGCCTAAAGACAAACACGTCATTTTGATTCTTTAACTAGCATGTGGGTGAATTTAGCGCTTTAGCCATTTAGAGATCAGCAAAGCGACTTGTGAAAAGGTTAGTAAGGGTTTAGAGCTGTAAGGAGAGGATGTGACAGCTAATGATCTCGTGAAACAAACCCAAGTTTTTGCTGCTCCAGATCAGATAAAATGGATTATACAATAGGTTCTGCATGGCCCTGTTGATTGGAACACATACAGGATGTAGGGATATTAGGCAACAACATTTTGGGTAAAGAGATCTAGTCACAGAGCTGCCATCATGATGATCAAAGTCTTCACTTATCTGTGCCAAACACTAACTCCGACTTTGTTTTCTCTAGGATCTGGATGACTTTGTTTACTCCCATGAGTCATCATAATCTAAAAATTACCATTTTTAATGATTTCCCAGCTCTTCATTTTTGGACTGTATTTTTAAAAAACCGAATGAATGACTGCTGGGAAGTACAAAGGCAACGGGAGATTAATAGTTGTTTGTGTGCTTCCGAAACAAATCCACGCTCTCTGGCAACTTCAACTGACTCTTTAATCACTTGCCTAAAATACGTTCTCATTATTCAGGTCACTCCGTGTACAGAGTTATCTCTTGTGGCGTAAAGTCAGGTAGAGGTAGAGCTAGGTAGAGGTGTTTTGACTTTGGTCATTGACATTGTGGTTGAGGAAACTGCAGGCACTTAATTAGCATTAGACTCTGAAGTCTGAAGGTGTTTTACCGGTAACTCCTCCAACAATACGGAGGTGTCTATCCCTCACCGTCTGACGCCACCGCCTCACCGTCTGACGCCGCCCCCGTGGCACTCATCCTGAGCGATTTAGGTATCGGATGTTCTCTCTCTCTTCAGCTAGGAGCCACGTTCAAAGGGAGCCTAAAGAAAGTGGTGATGGAGAGAATAAAAGGAGCGGTTGAGATGAGGGGATGTTTATGGCTTCCTTGAAAGGAACGTTCGCAGACTGCACGCCCACCTATTAGTGCGGGAGTGTGGGGTGCTTGGGGTGGAGCTGTGAATGACACTCTGTAGGTAGAACTAGGAGTAACTGGAGTAGGCCGTCTTTATCCCGCTCTCTCGCCGGTGTGTTTCTGTGGTTGACCCTCAGCGGGAGGAGGAGGAGGAGGTGGTGTGTGTGCATATGCAGGTGTGAGTGAGTGTGTGGGTGTGTGTGTGTGTATGTGTGTGTGTTACAATAGTGCTGATTGGGTGTGGGTGGGGGTGAAATTTGCTGGGCTGGGAGTGTTTACATTCTGCATGAACAGTGTCACATTTCATGTGCTCCTCATCTACATGTGCATGAAAAATAGTGAACCCATTGGAGTTTCATTAACTCACAGTAATAAATCTCACTACTTTGCCCCAGTTACTCTTGGTTATAATGGCTCATTTTAAGTACACTTATGTGCACCTGGTTTATGGTACTCTGCCACTTTCCTGTATCAATTACTATAGCTACCATTGATGGCTCTTTAGCACTTGTGCATACAGGATTGTGTGTGTGTACTATTTTTAAATGTTTCTGTTTGTATACAGAGACAGAATGAGGAAAGAGAGATTTGTAGTTTGTTATAAAGAGGGAAAAAGCTCTGGGCCTAGGTGTAGTGTCTTTCTTCTAATGGATCTCCTCCAAGTATACCTCTCTATACTCCAATCTCACATATGAACAATAAAGACAAAGCTGTGACATTTCACAGGCCAGTAACAACTCCTTTAAGGTGACCCATCAAAGACAACCAGTAAAAGCTAGAGGAAGTCAACCAGCAAATCGCTGCTAGAGGAGATAGGTGGATGTGTTGGATAAATAGAAGTAGTATCATTATAACCAACATCAATCACACTGCCAATAACAGAGATGAGTAGTTATACCAAGCGAGAGAATGGCGAGGTGAGAGCTGCCAGACTCTGGCAGCTGCTGATGCTGTCTCAATGTTGGTATGAAAATGGCTGTGATTTGAAATGGAAATGGTCCTTTACTCTGGCAGATGTTATCGGTGAACAGCTTCTATGTTGATTGAATTGTAGCTGCCTGCACCCAGTTACTGCATGGCACTGCAATAGGCTCTCAAAAGGCTTCTTTGCTCTGTAAAGGTCACTGTAAATGCAGAAATGCCAGCATTTCCTGTTTGGATGCATTCATCAGTGTGACAGTGTCTTTCCCAGCGACTATTCTTTCTACAATCTTCCATTTCAATCAACATCTGCACATCTGGTCACATTTCTGTATATCTGTTCCTCCATCTGTTATTTTTGATCATGTGAACAGCTATAATGTACAGTTGCATAAATTCTTATGTTTTTACAACCATATACTAGCTAACAGCTAGTGCACACTTGGACATCTAACCTGTACATTTGTCAACAAATAAGCTTTATCTTTATTTATTTATTTGTTGTAGTACTCTCATTATGTTCTATTGCTGTAATTGCTTATTGCATTGCATTTAATAATCTGTATTTGTTCTATTCTTATCTACACCTTTCTCTCTGCTGCTGCACTGATCCAATTTCCCCCACTGGGACTGTTAAATTTTAATTTCTGTTATCGACTCCTATCACCTCAATGTGTGGCATGTAAAGCCGCGATACACCACATGGACTGTTTTAATACTGTTCCAAAGTTGTATGAGTGGATTACTGGAGTTGAAGTGTTTTTCAAAGTTTGTTAAAGTTGAGCCAGAATCTTGCCAAGTACATTAAAGTCTCCTTGTGCTACAGCAGCTGCTCCCAGTTCTCCCAGGAAAGGGAAACCCCAGAGGAGGCTCCATTTAACCCCTAAGGATTAGTGCTCATGCCTGCTTTAGCATTTGTAAAAGGGAAAACGTCTCAGCACATTGAGTCAATAGGGATTCAGGGCCGCTCTACTGACTTCCCACACAAATGGACAAAGGGAAAAAAAGTGAAGCCTCAGCTCTAACTTGAGCAGGGCTAGGTCTTAGCCTAGCCTGCTTTACCCATCGCCCCTCCTCTGCCTTCACTGTACATTACCAGACCACAAATACAAGTTATAATCTCAACAATATATTCAAAGCTAGTACCTGTAGCTTTCCTTGAATATTTTTGGCTGCATCAGTTGGTCCGCTTAAAACGCAAGGGCGACTTCTAATTGTATTTTTTTTGCCATGTCAGTAGAGTATAAAAAAAGGACACACTGTAGTTGTATTTGTTTGCTGGTGTGTTTGGGCAGTGACCGTCCTTCTTTAATCCTTTATGCTGAGCTGACTCGACTGTGCTTGGAGAAAAAACAACAGCCTGGCAGTGTTTCTTTATGAGCTTGTTTCCTCTCCGTCTCTCCCTCTCTCTCATACACAGCGCAAACACATCATTCGCATTCCCCTCACGTCTCTTTATACCATATCGGATAACATTGTTGTCTGTTGTGTTGCTTTCTGTCCTGCCTCATGCAGCATTGGAGCCGGTGCTGGTGGACAGGAGTGGTGCGGAGACAGTCCGGTGCAGTGTTGGAGGGCGTGGCCTCTCTCACAGGGGTCCCTGCCAGAGTGGAGGCTCTGTCTGTTGACTCAAGTCCTCCGTTGACATTCGCGTGTTTGTCTAGGCTTTCATCACGGCTCCGTTCAAACAAGCAGCGACAACTGATAAAACACATGCTCTTGCTAACTCTCAGTAACACACACACACATTCACAGACACACGGGCCGACTTCGATCTGGCAGCATAGCAACAGGTGAGGCCCAAGCTAGAGTCAGAGCTAGCAGCTGCATTGTGTGTGTCCCCAACCTTACCTTGGACAACTTTGATTAAAAGACATTCGGCTGTTTAATATGAGTGCAGTGACCAGCTGTGCATAGTACAGAAGGTTATCCATTTCTGGCAGTGTCTCCCACTGCTAGAATACAGTAGATGGATGTGTGTGCTTGTTATGTCGATGCTGGAGAATGTTGGGATAAAAATATGAGGACTGGTTATGGATTTCATTCTCAAACAGCTGTGTTTTTACATTTGCACCCATTACTCCGCCCTGTACAATTTTTCCCTATCTCAGTCAGAGGGGGTTGGCAGCCATATAACAGGCAATTGTCAGTCAACCAAGAAGAGTGTTTTCTCCTGGTGTGGATTGCGGTCTGGTCTCCTGTGTGGATGGGTTACTGGCCTGCCAAATTTCACGCTTCCACCGACGCCTCCGAGGTGCAGAACAGAGAGCCGAACGTGGGGTATTGGGCTGGAAGCAGGAGGGATGTGGGTTAAGAGTGACGTCACACCTGCAGGAAGGAAGAGTGTAGTCATCCAAATACAGTTGCGACTGGCAAAGTGGGGTTTTCAGAAACCAGGTGCAACCCACACCTGCCTGTGTTCCTTCCACCTCGCTTAATTAGAGTGCAGTATCCTACTAATGAATATTCTATGTGTGTGTGTGTGTGTGGGTGTGGGTGGTAGCCGAAGGGCTCAATGGGGAATTATCTAACCTTCCCTGGAGACTTCTGCTTTCTCCTCCTCTCTGTTTATCTGCAAGAGCACACTTAACTCCTGCTTAGCTGTACTCACTCAAGAGCCCATTATTGATCTCCTGATCCATTGTGAAATTTGATTCCATGTGGGGAAAAGTATGCATGTTTTTGTCCTCCTTTTCTTCCCTATGTTGCTATTTGTGTTACATCCCAAAGTCATCTCTGATTATGCCGAGTTAGGAATTAGTGCAGCACAAGAAAGTTACACTGCTTTCAAATGTGTTTGCTATGTCTGCAGAAGATTCATATCCCTGCATAATAGTTACTCTTTACAAGGTCTAAGCCATGTTCCTGCTGTACATGTCCACAGAGAAGCAGTTATTTTCTGTCACTAGATCTGTCAGTGGGTTGGTGTGGATCAGTCACATCTCATTCAGATCTGAAGCTGAATGTGTCAGAAGTAATAGAAGAGTGTTCATCTGTGCCTTACTGTAGTGCAACAGGGCTCTCTGTGATCCACAGGCCTCGGCTGGGTTATGATTGGGGCTATGGAAGCTGGACCCCTGCTGGTTCCTCTGAATTCAGTAACACAGCATCCTCCTCGGAGACTCAGCCTGTGTTTTTTCTCTCATAGAATGATAGACAGTTGAGGCTTCCAGCTGTCAGTTCACCTGAATTGTTCTGTATGTGTGCTTGTGTCAGTGGGAGATTTGTGTATGACTCGGGGGTACAAGTGTCAAGCGTCAACTCATGCATATACCTTTTGCCACATAAGGTCTGGAAGGCGCTCTCCTCGTGATGTTTATGTTATGTCAGTTAACTAGTGAAGCAGGGAAAGAAAGGGAACGTGTCTGGCTGTGCCTTCCAAACTCATTTAATAGCAGCTACGGAAGAATGTCATGTCAGACCAACTCTTTTTTATTGGCTTCATGCAATAAGCCTACCCCCCCCCCACCATTTACCTCTGATTGCTGACACTACCACCCATATCACATGGCCAGGTGACCTTGCCCCTTCACGTTTAGCAAACTATCTGCCTTCGTTCAGTCTGTGTTGCCATGGTGACTGGTCTGAGTCACCCCAAACAGCATGGACCTGCAGTCTCAGTGGGCCTAGTTGGCAGAGCAGGAGTGCATGGCTTCACAACATTCCTGGAATAGGGTATGGTTACTGTGGTAAGGATCAAACGCATCAAAGCCTTGCAACACAATGTAAGGGTACCAAACACACTCTCTTTGAGATACTGGAGTGGTTTTGATTACTGTCAGGAGACCAATACGTTGGCCCGCTTTGTTGACAGAGAGAATGCTGCAAGACAGTTGTGTTTATGGTTCACCGAGTGAAGAAATGCCAAGCTTTTTGCTTAGAAATGCGGGTACTACTTTCTTAGCCAGGATTTGTGATTTGAATGGTTCATCAAGGAACATGAAACAGACCTCGTCAGCCTAGCTATGAATTGAGAGCCCCAGTGGCTCATCCATTTAGCCAGTGCCAGTGGACCAGTCAGTCACGCTGCAACACACAGCGGTCTGGGTTTCTTCTGAGCTGAGACTTCTAGTGCCAAATGAGGTGTTAGCTGGGACTGGGGCCCTGTCAGGGGAGAATACTGTTACTCTAAGTGGATTACAGTTAGTCGGCATAGTAAGGAGGGATTGCAGATCTGGATTGTTCTGTTCCCTCCGCTCTCAAACACACTATATGATTTTGCTCTAGTGATATACAGCCTCACTGTGCTGAAAGAACATTTTGTGTTAAAAAAATCTCTTTAGCTATGCACTTTTGATTTTGTTGCGTGTCCCCATTTAATTCCACCAGGTTTCACGTGGAAATTGCAGAAGACACAGTGTTTCTCATTAGCTTGTCGGAGTTTGTGCACCATTTAACTAGCTATTTGTTGTGGCGCTTCTGCAGGTGTGTCTTTGGGTTTGCGGCGGCCATGGTGAGATTGGCTGTGTGACTGTAATTACTAATTTAGCTAAAGTGCGGAGAAAACAAACAGAGCAGGAAAAGCTGGAATGATCTGACGCCAGCTTTCTCCAGCTGCCTCTTCCTCTAATCTGCTCAGGTAATTCTCCTCAAACCCATTGATTCCATGCAGGTGATTGAATTTCAATGCATCTCTGAAGAGATGGGGGAAAAACATAGCCTACCTGAGCATGCGCATGGATTGGCAAGCAGATGCTCGGTCAAAGTGACAACTGATAAGTGCTTTGGCAAGCTTTAAGTCATTCCTTTATGCATGTTTAGCTCTCTGTAGCTGCACTGTCATTAAGTTACCCATCTTTCATTTGGTCCTTGTCATTTGCAGTGCAAATTAGCATTTTCTCAGACACAGAGCAAGCAGCCCCCAATCTCATAAGCACCTGTGGCCTTTCAAATTAAGTGTTTTTTAAGTGACTTATCAACTGTCGATTTCACCATGTGTTGTGTAGAGAAATTAGTAATTCCAATACTGCACTACCTCATCAGTACTGACACTACTGGCCCCAACTCATCATCTACTGAATGGTTTGAATGGAGTTTAATTTGTACTTTTCATCTAGTGATGATTATTCCAACCAGAGCCTGTAGAATACAAGCTCAGCCAGATTGGATAGAAAAAAAAATATAGAGCACACTTGCTTGCATATTCTTCACAGTTCCAAGCTTGTAACCGAGGTGAATATAAAGAAGCAATGCACCGTCGATACAGCCTAACTAATAGTTCATCAGACAGCTTTATGCGAGTTGTCACTTCAACATGGATGATGAATCGCTAAAGCTTACTTTCTACCCCCAGTTTACCTATTACTCCTCAGAAAATGCAACCTTAATTTGTGGGTGCCCTGGCTCGTATTTACTGTAAGGGATAGATGCAGCCCTTTATCATTGCAATGGTACAGCTTTACAGCTTGTGCGTACATGTTTTACACTCTGCCTCAGGATTATGTGTGGAATATGCTGTGTTTTATCATAACTGCTGCATCCTTTTATTAGAATGCACAGCACCTGACACATTTTACACCTCTTATGGAACCATGGTCAGTTGAGATAAGACTTTCTATGGTGGAAAAAACAAAAACAAATAAACAGAGCAACCCAACAATATATGCTTGCTTAGTGGCACGCTGGCTCTAATCTTTGAAGTGTAATATAAAGCACTGGATGTGCTATGTCAAATAAGGCAACCTTTAATACACAACACTCTTCTGGGCTTCACGGGCCATTGCTATCCCTTCTATCTGTGTTTCCTCCGGCTCTAGCTGTGGTGTTATGTTTCAAATAACACCACCTTCGAAAGCCTTGGTTTGGAATATGTAATCACCTATTGCACTATATCCACCATGGCAACAGCAGACTATGCAGCACATGCAGAGCAGCTTAAGACGCTTTGGCCCCTATTTATCCTGTTGTGTATAGTAATGTGAAGCCACCTAATTGGAACCCAGGGAAGAAACTCTGGGAGTGCTCTTTAAGTATTGCCCCCATGATTGTCTTCAGGTCAGAGGGCAACAAGGAGATTTGCATGAAGTTCCGTGCTAGAGAGCATTCAAGACAAGCAGTTTCATTTAAAGCAGCAGCCGAAGCACTAGGAATGCAGTGCAATCTGTCTTCATTCTTCACACGGAATGGCCTAAGCCACCTTCATTTATTTCCCTCCTCACTTCATCTCACTATATGTGTTTTTCATCTGTATGGATCAGGAACAGCCTTGGCGTTCAAACTGGAGACTCCCAGACCAATCACATCATAACACATCTTTGCAAAGGGACGACTCAAGGCACTGTCTCAACAGCTGAAATTGATGGATATCAGTAAATTGCTGTCTTAAAGTGTGATGGTCATGCATTAGTAATGGATTGTGATCATAACCAGATGACTGTGAATCCGAGTGGCTAAGCCTATTGTATTTAAGGACAAAGTGGAGAAGGAGCAAGCATGGGTGACAAACTCCTTTTACCTCAGCCCACAAGTTGAGTCTCCCTGATTCAAGGGTCTAATCCCCTTTTTCCCAGGCTAGCGCTCGCTCATTCAGCCAGCAGGGCTTCTCCATCCTCCTGTGGAGACCCAGGCTTGCATAGCATCATTAGCTGAGGCTCATTCTTACCCTCCCTTCAGCCCCCAATGAATGCCCTGTTGCTCTTTTTAGGAACAGTCACCATTTCCAATAGTATTGAGGTCTTTGGCTATTGGTCTGTAAAACGCTTAATACCACCACCTTAAGGAGTTTATAATCCTCTTGAGCGAAGACCCAGAAAAAATAGTGATGAGACAGCCCATGCATGTATCTCAAACAATTGCCTACATCTTACAGTAGCAGCACCATTATTAAGAAGCGTTTAAACCTATTTGTGTGTGTGCAAATGCTAGTCTATAAATTGCATGAACTACCCTGTTGCTTTATTTGGTTTATTTGGTTTGAAGGATCAAATTAGTTGTAGTAATAATCCTATAGATAAGCCAGGATATACACCACATGTACAGGAAAGGTGGCTTTTGTAACAAGTACAAAGAAATTCTCTGATTTTCTTATTGTTATAGGCTGTTTGTAGTTCTGAGCTGAGACTGCCAAGATTGACTGAATAGCCTGACTGTGTGTGTGCCAAAAGAGAGCAGGTTTAGGAATATAAGGTTGGCTCAGGCTCTGAGATAGACTTCAATCATGCACCTTCAGACTCTTGTGCTCTATTTGAGAAATCCAAGGTGTTCATTTTAAAATGGTTTATATAAGAACAATATATTGAGTGAATTCATTTGATTTTGACAGAAAATCTGTAACGTTCAGATAGAATGAACAAGCACATGATCTCAAACTGGGTCTGTTCTGGATAGGCTTTGCCTCTACGGGCTGTGATGTTCTTTACAGCAGAAAGGCAAGAGCTCTCAGAGGGCCTCGATGCTAAATGGAAATTGGATTTTACGGCAACACATAGATGTTCTTTCAGGACGATTAGGGCTGCAGCCAGGCGTGGTGTCCTTCTACACTTGCCTGTTTAGTGTCAGATTAAGCCACTGAGAACCTGGACATACACAAGCTCTTCCTCGACCAAAGTGTTTTCTGGAATACCTCTTTTTCCTTTAGTAAGGGCTGGTGCCATTAAAGCGCATTTAATGACAGTACACGCCACGGCTCTTCAGAGTTAAGAGCTATATTTCTCCTGAATTCAATTATCATACTTGTATGCACTTTGCAGAATTATTCTCTGAACTGAGAGGGGGCACAAGGCACATTTTGTTACATTTAACAAAGTCGCCATTAATTAATTAGTTAATGGTGTATTATTAACCATTATCAGGTTCTGTCAGGCAATGCAGAAAGCCTTTTGAGTGAAATCCTTGTGCAGTTGATTATCATACCTTTACTGTTACATTTTTTTTACTACTGCCAAGATAAACCTCTTCCTCCAGTACTGCGGTTAGAACCACCGTTTGGCTTCCAGAGGTGATGAGTGTCGCTGGACAGTCACATTTTCACATCTGTTAAGACGCTAAGAATGAGCTGAGCGGTAAATGGACTGTTCACATTAGAGGTGGAACCTGTTTTTCTAATTCACAATCTGGCCCAAAGCACGTTTACATAATGTACACGTTTTGTGAAATGAGGAAGCGCCGCAGGCAGGTGGGCGACGCACAAATAGTCCAAAGAACATAAGAACGCGTCATTCAATCACGAGGCGGCAGCTTTGAGAAGTCAACAGCGTATTTGTAGAGAATAGTGCTTGAGAAGAGGCAATCGCATTAACACTGGACCGGACAATTAGTCAGAATCAACCCTAATATTAACGGGAATGAAATGCTGTATATAAACATGGCAGTTCTTAGATAAAGATGAATCACATTTTTATACTCTGTTCCTTTCAGCTTGAGAAGTAATATGATCTGATATAATATGCTATGATATATATAAACATAGCCTACAGATTCTGATATATGACATCTTGCTATGTTATTAATCCTTGTGAAGCAGTTACACAAACACATTTAATAAACTTGCATTGTATTGTATCATAACCCGCTTTGTTATATCATATTATATCATATTGTATTGTGTCGTGCCATATTGCATCATACCCTACCCCCCATTCAGCTGAAGGGAATGGGAAATGAAACATGGTAAACTGTTTATCCAAGAGCTGATAGGGTTTATTACTGCATTGGAATTGTCAGAATGAGCTCTTTTGATTCATTTACGGAATAAAACCGCCTGCATATAGAAACACTGCTAACAACAACAGTATTGCTGGTAGAACAAAGCTGATTGATTTTGTGCCATAACAAATAAGAAATCGGAATTGTGTAGAGAGTAACCACCTATTCTGCCTTTCTACAATAAAGAAATAAAATAAGCACTTATGCTGAAGTCAATTTTCTTCCAGCTTTGCATTGAGGACATGTAAGGCCTAAAAATGATAGAGCAGCTTCCCATGATAATTCAGTATTTTTCCACCTCAGTCAAGAGATTAAAGGTAGGTGCCTCTCTTGTCCATCTCAGCTCCGCACTTCTGATGGAAAACAATTTATCTGCTGCATTTTACCACAGTGCTCTCAAGCAAAAACCCCGCTGCGTCTCCAGAGAGACGGAGAGGGAGTATATCTCTTCAAAAATTGAACTCAGCGCAGTAAATTGAAGGAATGAGAAGGAGAGAGAAAAATACCTCTACTGTTGCCCCACTTTGTCAAATTTCCTTCATGATTTTAAGAGGCAATTAATCTGTGCGGAAATAATTGAGTTTGCGCCGCCAAAAATACTCGAGTACGACCTGAAAGATGACAAAACTTGCCAGAGATAATCATAAACATGGGAGCTGATGGCTTGTATAGTCCTTAATTAGGAAAGGCATTCTGATTTTTCAAACGTACCGTAGAAGGTCTGTCACTGATTCACCTAATGCTCAAGCTAAACTGAGTCGTTCACATCTCATAACATGTCAAATGACTTGCACATATAGTTTGACATCTGCTAGTTTGGTTCTTAAGCACAAACAAACAAAGGAACAAAGTCGAATTAACAGAAATGAAAAACATGACTCTAAATGACATGGTTCGGAGCTGTGCACAACATCCTAGTATGGGAAACCAAACTCACTCAAGGCATGATGGGAATCGAGGAAAACTATAAATTGCTGTTCAGGCATATATCTAAACCACAGAGAAGACTGTTTCTACCAAATTGATAATCGTGTTGGAATCCCTCTGTAAACCTGTAACCCAGAGCTAATTCATACAACAGACGTGACGACCTTGTAGTTATCTATCCAAAGTGTGTTTTTGATTAGGTCAACTCAACAATATCTGTTTTCATGTGAACAGTAATCCAATTATTCCCTTTACTCTGTTACTGAGCATAATTGAATTAATCTATTTAAACGTGTCTCAGAAACAGAATGACCCGTTGTTCCTGTTTACGTGCATTTTTACATACTACAGTACAATTATTGACTGAATATGTCAATTGCGTCCGACTCCTTTCCTATGGGCTGCAAGAGACGTTAGTCATTTCTCTCCTGTCGTAAACGCCGGGCGTGTACCTCTCATGGTAAGTTGCTCTCATGTAACTTGTCATGTCATGAGTCTCAAGAGGCGTGCAGGGTGAATGAACATCAGGAGTAGCTGTAAACATTAGCAAAGTGTCAGAAGGAAGCAGGGGGGTAATCCTTAAATCGGAACACCCAGGTTCATGTCCCCGTGATTTCCCTGTAGAGGAGAAGGTGCAAAGAGAATTTCCCTTTAGGAATTAATTGAGTAGGAAAACAGACGAAAATAACCCAACTCAAAACTCTCCAGTAACATTATGAATTGGAATCTCTGGCATCCCCCGTCATCCTCACCCTTCCTGTTCCCGGTTGTTAGAGTGGCCTGTAATTGGCACAAACAATAACATCATATTTTCAGTAGTAAAGAGACGAAGCTGTCGTAAGCTGTCTACTTAGAGCAGAGACCCAATTGGAAACGTCTAGTGAAAGTAATGTATAGCAATGTCAAATACTGTAATAATACTACTACTTTATCATTTGTTTTATTGGCCTGAGAACAAAATGTTCATTAGCTGAATTGATCAACAACCCTATCAAACCCCTGCAGATATTATTAGATATATATGGTCATGTTGTGCTACAGGGCAGTAAAAACGTTTCTTATTGTCCCTTTCAGTATGAATACAAGTCTTACATGAGTCATTTTTTAATTTCAGTATTCTCACGTTAACATCAGAGAACTGGTGTGCATGCAGACAGTGTTGCAGTCTGGGGGGAGGGAGGCGGGGGAGGCATAGGCTGGATAGAGAGAGAGTCGAGTTAGTGGACTCACTCTCCCTGTATCCAGCCCCATGTGTGTGCAGGAGTCCGAGGAGACAGGAGAGTCGAGTCGGACTCTGGAGCGGAGAGTGCAGCGTAATCAGAGAAAGAGAACTACTAGTCACCAGAAATCATAAGAACATCTCCTTTCTAAACAAGCATCTAAGAGCATATTATATACTGGTTGTGTAAATTAAGCGGTCTGCTGGCCCATTGACTCTCCTCTCTGCCTTGTCTCTGTCTGTCGCAGTCCTTCTCATGGCAAGGACTTGTCACACAGACATAGTCCAACATTGCCTGATATTTGATTGGAGACTGACCTCATTCAGAAATGACATAATCATTTTTACAGCTCCCTTTGACAGGAGTATGATGAACGCAGATGGGCGTACTTCCTGTTGAAAGCCACTGAACTATGGAATTATCTGATCAGATTTGCTGAAGTGAACATCCTTCCGCTGTCTTCCTAAACAAATCACTATCATTTCATTTTTTACTGGACCTCCTGTCCTCTCTCTAGGCAGCCCATTTCCTGACTGCACGCACTGCTGTTTTCTTTTCTTGAATCTGAAAGAACAGTGGCACATTTTTGTTGGACCTCCATGCATCTGCTGTAGAAAGAAGTTATGGCAGTAGATGCTACAGATCCTGAGCCATTATGCAAGTAAAAGCATACACATGCACATGAACACAGTGGGTGCATTTGCTAATTCGACTTGGGCTTTCTGTTTGGTCATTCTCCCATGTTTCTTGAGGATTGCATCAAATTGTGGGACTCTGAAAAGGAGGGTTTCTACTCTGGGCAACATTGGCAGTTTTGCCACCTAGCACACATATGACAATGTATGGAAAACATTGATTGAATAGGAGGTACCATATTTAATTAACAGTCAATACTCTGAAAAAATAGTGCACCTAATTGGCCGTCACTGTGATTTGGGTGATGTCGGCTTTATAGCCAAACAGGTTTATTATTACTTCTGAAGTTCATTAAGCCGTTTGACTCCTTTAGTTTTGGAGTTGAGCAGCTCCAGCTTTAATTTGATGTTCATCACGCGTGTTTTAGAGAGGAAATCAAACCAGTGAAATCTCAGCTCAGGGATAATTCTATCGAGCTTAAACAAAGTTAAAGAGGCATTAAGAGTCAAAGGTCTCACTTGACCAGAGTGAGTGGAACTGTACGAGTGTCAGTCAGTTGTGTGAGTCAGGGACAGAGCGTGGCTGCACCGCTCCAGATGGGCAGGGCTATGACTGCTGCTGTTTGCCGGCTCAGAGGCACAAGGCCTGCTTGGTGCCTAAACAGATGCTGCTCTTTAAATGAGACTTCTGACATTAACAGCGGTTAGCGCACTCCTGTGAGGCCTCCCTTTACAGCTGTTCCGAGGCCGTTTCTTCTTTTAATTGGGATGGGAGAGATCATAGATTACATTAGTCGAGCAGGAGACACTGCAGGCCAATGGGCTCCCACAGACGGGCCCCTCCCTTTCTACGTGTCCTCTGGGCTGTTAGCATCGACGTAGCCTCTCGCTTAATCAGCCTCCCACACGGAGCGCTGGCCCTCACGGACCGTCCTAATGATGAGTGTGTGAGAGGCAACTGTAGGAGAAGGGAAGAGTCTGTCTGTTACAGTGAATTGTTTAGGGGATTTAAATGGATGTATGGTGCTATGTATTCATAAGAGGGTTAGTTGTAAAACCTTACTATTGGAATCATTTTTTTACTTCTTCTCTATTTGTACTGTACAGTCATACATGCAAAAAAAGGGAAAATATATAAATACGTATCGGTTTTCTGAAGCCAGTATGCTTACTTGTCTAGACTGGGTGATGTAACCAATCCATGCTGTCTGGCCAGCAGTGACATATCAAATATTTGCAGGAGACAATCCTTTTATTTATATATGAGTTAAATTTGCCCAGGGGACACCGCTGGAGATTACATATCTGCAACCGGAGTGCTGGCTAACATTGACACAAGGCTGTTACTCGATTCAAACTTGATTAGGTCAAATTGAGGAATGAATGCTCTCTTTGGGTTAGGAGGGGGTGGGAAGGGGCAAAGGGTGGTATTGACAGTGTAACTGTGCTCCCTTAGCAGTCCGCAGAGCTTGCAGAGAGCTTGTTTTTATACCCCAAATGGCTTCGTGGAAAGGGGTCAGATTTTCTGGCTAGAACATGTACCGGTGCAAGCTAGAAAGCGATCCTTTTTACTCCCTGGTAAAATAAGAAAGAACCGGCGACGGGATATCCGATCCTGTCATTCTACAGGGGGTCTTACCCAGACCTCTTTCTCATGGCCTCAGAGAGTAGTACATACACACCATGCTTACCCCACCTGACAGACATCGCTAACACAAGAGGGAACACCGACCGGAGGGCCACTGAATTTGGGCCGATCCATTTCACTTAAGCACAGGGCGATCAGAGAGGTTAATCCTGGACTACTTGCACTGCTCTTGAGTTTCCTCTCCTGTCTGTGGTCTGGTTCTGCTTGACGTAATGCTCTCTCTTTCTCTCTCCCTCTCTCTCTCCCTCTCACCCCTCCCATCTCTCTCATTACAGAACTGCTAAACATGAGGCTTTGTTTGAGGGACTGGCAGAGTTAACTACATATATCATCTGTTGCACTCCTAATGGCTTATGTATATCACTATATCACACAGCATCTGTGGCATTACTACATGCAGGCTGACAGCCCTCTGCCTTCTGCAGCATTATTAGCGACCACAGGATCCAGCTTCACCCTCATCCACCATTTGATCTCATTAAAGATGGAAGTGAAGATTAAACCACATCCTCTTGTGCACACTACAGTGCTGACCAAGAGGAGTACACTTCCTTTGTGCTGCGCATAAATAAGATTTAACAGCCGGCAGTGGCAAAAGTAATGGTTATTTTGCCACACCACTGAAGGATTTATTTAATCGGACAAGCTGGCAGATGCTGTGGATGTCGTTATCAGTACTTATCCGTAGCAGCCCAGGAATACAGTGCACTACAGTCTAAAGTCTAATACAGATCATAATGGAATACGAGGTCTCATACAGATTGCACCATCTCACTAAATCACGGGTCCAGAGCTATTTAAAAGTTTAAGTGTCTTCATTTTTTGGTAGATGCTATATTTTTACTCTGTGTCTACCACTCTGTCTTAATGACTAATAGAGCATCTGACTTTCATGCGCCTGAGTGTCTCTTACCATGTTTCCAGACACGCATGGAACCACGTTTCCTATGTGTGTCTGGATAGCAGAAGGAGACATAAGCCAATTACACGCTTTTGAGAGTTGAAACTGTAGTCCGGCTTCATAAATGATGAACGCTGCGAGAGCTAGGGCTTGTCCTTTACTAGTGGCTCCTCAGTAATTAGAACTTCCATTAATCATCGCAAAGTCCCTCTGCTTTGAAGTGCTGCCATAATCCAGACAGTGTCACATTCTTTCAGTGTATTGGGGGAGAAAGCTCAAAGAAGCTAATCTGATGCCAAATCTGAATTTAGCAGTGTGACGGTTATTATGCTGTGAAAAGATCTCTCCCTCCTGGCATTTAAGGACATTGAAAGAATTTGCGGCTCTGCATTCAATAATCGTACCACAGTTTGTGTTAATCTTTCATTGTTCCTGTTTGTAACTGAATTTTTAATGTAGAATGTGAAATCCACGCACGGTAATTGCATCTTTTGTCTAATCTTTCGTCTAACAATTAAACTAAACTTTTTTTTTTCATTTTCACCGATCGTGTCTTTCTGCAGCCTAATCAAAACCTGCAGACGTACACCAGTTCAGTCAGAGTCAGTCTACCTGTATAGCTGCCTATTCCATTTAGGTCATCCATCCATCTCACCCTCCTTACTGGATTGCTTTGTAATCACATATGCATTTAGCCATCTGTGGCTTCAGTTTGTTCTCTTCTCCCTCTGCAATGCACTCATTTCTACCACCTGTGCAGACACATAAACAAGAAATGTTCACTGGACAGACTCGTGGTTGAGGTGACCTTGGAATACAGAGGTCTGCTTGTAATAGAGGCCACAAAATCGTTCATGTTTCCCAAAAATATTTTTTCAAACAAATCACAGTTAGATTGTATTTGTCAAACATGTGACTGACTGACTGACCTATGAGACTTTCAAGCAATTTGTCATGTTTGCCTCTTGCCGTATGAGCTAGTACAGTAAACATACATATGGCGGAGTGAGAAGTGCTCTATGTTTGTGCGTCGGGACTTGGGGCCTGTCGCCACTCATACTACCTGATTGGTTGTTGACAGGAGAGACTGGCTGAGGTTAATTCTGGGAAAATGATATATCACAGCACGGTGGCACCCAATGCATTTCAAATGATGTGTCCTTGGGATGCAAGGTTACTGCTGAGACCTTCTCCTGTCTCTAGAAACAGGCTGTGTAATTGTGGGTAAGGGGCCTGACAACGAAAGGGACTCTTGACTTGTGTGGTGTGTTGTTACAGAGACGACATGCCTGCCCTCTGACATTGTAGTTGGTGAATTTTCCATTTCTGT
The DNA here is from genome assembly GCA_900660315.1 of Diretmoides pauciradiatus. Lineage (NCBI taxonomy): Eukaryota > Metazoa > Chordata > Actinopteri > Trachichthyiformes > Diretmidae > Diretmoides > Diretmoides pauciradiatus. The sequence continues at coordinate 21,398 of CABFOS010118195.1, forward strand.
TTAGAGATTCTCCTATTAAGACTGTCATTGCAAACAGATTCCCTTTAGTGGCTTCCAGAGCAATAGTCTTCAGCATCACGGGGACAATTTACCGACACCACCTTGCTCCTTTGGCCATATTAGATACTAGGAAATGGTGGTATAGTGTCAGTACTCATATCTCTGTTATTACTGGCATGATTGATCTTGGCTATTATGATTGTAGCTATGATACTACCGCTATGCACCTGACATGTCTCTCTGAGAAAAACAAATCCAGATCACATTAACGGTATCCTCCAGCAGCCTGTTTGATGCACTTTTTTCCCCCTTCACTATCTAGATGCCGTAATGTTCTTACTTGCCCAGGCTTTTTTTTTAACATGTCCACATTAATGAGGCGGAGTATGGTGCTTCACATTGGGTAACAAATATTCTGGCTCTTAGACCATATGAATTTCTAGAGACAGTGTGTATTTTCTTCTACTTCAAACAGAAGAATTAATCCTCTGTTTCTGTTTCAAACTTTCTCTCACTTTTAGATTTTTTTTGCCCTTCAGAATAAAAACAAACAAACAAACACCTCTCTCAGCTTTTATTTCATGACCTTTCTTTTCATATTGTACAAAATTCCTCCTCTGTCCGCCTGGTGCTCTCGTTTCATTCTTTACTATATCTGCTGTTTTTCCAGGTCATATTCTAATGGGTTTCTCTCTGTTTCTAGGCTCCATCCTGCCAGATGTCTCAATTAGCCTAATGTGAGGGGGAGACAGGGATTTATTTACTGAAACTCCACACCCAGCTACCCTGGGAACACTTTTGCTTGGTGTCTCCAGGAAATGTCCAATCAAGGACGTTGGAATTGTGTGTTAATATTTGGCTATCGATGCTGATTTCAATCACAGAAAAGTAAATTGTATGGAACATTTACCACTCTGTTAAACAGAGAGTGAGGAAAAGGAACATTGTGAGTTAAATAAATCTCAGATCCCACCCTCCCCTAACCCAACCCAGTGTTTTAATCTCTTGAGCTTCACTGTTATATGTAGCTTCACTTCACTTTTTGTGCTTCGAAAAAACTTCTTCTGCATGTGTCAAAGCCACATAAATTGGCTCTCAAGAAGTGACAGGCCCCTTATAATATAACTACTGTGCTAGCGTGATTTAGTGTTTGATTGGTGTTTTAGAGCGGCCAGGGTGAAGCGGCCCTCTGTTTCCTGCCCCACCTCCTATTGTGGAGACTCTAACACAGGAACACTAAACCAGACAGTCTCATTTAAACCTGGCCTGGTTTGCCTAGCAGAACCACGGGGCTTTCCTCTGGTTAATACTCTCATTCTCTCACCACTCACCCCTTAACAGTATATGTTGAACTGTTGAGTGAGTGCTATTTGAGAAGGGAGCGCTGGAGTCCTGCACCGCACCTCCCTGTCAAAACTCCTGCCATCTGTCAGAACTGGCACCCTCAGCTAGTAGCTCTCACACGATTGGTTACACCAGCAGGAAGCCCTACATTCAGCCGCTTGCGTCACTTTAATGCTAGTCCATTTCTTTTTCATTCAACAGCCTAGATGTGTCTTTTTCACCTGCATATCAGTGGGAGATAATACTTCCACGTTTTCAAACTAAACCAGAGAATAATGGTGTGTGTGTAGGTGTTTAACAATGAAGTAAAGAATTTTAAAGGCATGCCAATTATCCGCTACAATTAAGTAACACTGCAGGGTTCAAGATAAGGAAGGTAATATCATTTAGGCAAATATAACCATTGTCAATCTATCCCCCTAGTTAAGGATCTCCTAGATAATTATTCCAATCTCTGGAAAACAGTACCATGTTTCATCTGTCAATGAGTTTGTGTTTGATGAGATTTATTATTTGTTCTTGTTGTTATTTTCATGTGTGTGTTTGGGCAGGTGTACCTGGGTAAAAGGCTGAGTTCACATTCTTCAGTGGCTAGTATTCTCTAATATGCAGTGGTGTATTGTAAATACTTAAGTAGTTTCTGGGAGTATCTGTACTTTACTTGAGTTGTTTTATTTCTGGCAACTTTCACTTTTACTCCACTAGATTTCTTAAATAAACTTTTACTCTGATACATTTCCACGAGTGAGGGTAGGATGGAGCGTGAGATCGACAGGCGGATCGGGGCGGCATCTGCAGTGATGCGGTCGCTCAACCGGTCCGTCGTGGTGAAGAGAGAGCTGAGCCAGAAGGCGAAGCTCTCGATTTACCGGTCGATCTACGTTCCAACCCTCACCTATGGTCATGAGCTTTGCACTGACCATAGGTGACCGAAATAACGAGATCGCGAATACAAGCGGCTGAAATGAGTTTCCTTCGCAGGGTGGCCGGGCTCAGCCTTAGAGATAGGGTGAGGAGCTCGGACATCCGGGAGGGATTCAGGGTAGAACCGCTGCTCCTCCACGTCGAGTGGAGCCAGCTGAGGTGGTTCGGGCATCTGGTTAGGATGCCTCCCGGATGCCTCCCTGGGGAGGTGTTTCGGGCATGTCCAACCGGGAGGAGACCTCGGGGTCGACCCAGGACACGCTGGAGGGACTACATCTCTCGGCTGGCCTGGGAACGCCTCAGGATTCCCCCGGAAGAGCTGGTGGAAGTGGCGGGGGAGAGGGCTTCCTGGGCTTCCCTGCTGAAGATGTTGCCCCCGCGACCCGGACCCGGATAAGTGGAGGACAACGAGACGAGACGAGACGAATTTCACACACAAAAAAAGTTATGCATGTAATGTGCGTGGTTAAAACTAGACTATGTTCATTCGGATCACAACGCGTACTGAACCGAACGTCCTGTACCGAACGGTACGGATACGTGTACCGTTACACCCCTAATGTGAGATGTTTGTTTCCCAACCTAACCCTATGTTGTCTGGCTTTTCGTGCTGTCCTGATCACATCTCTGTCTTTAGCAGAATACATCTGAATACAGAAGGTCTTAAAACATGTGGAACAACATTCACACATCGGGAGTAAAATCTATAATGCATAATGATGTCTAGTCTCGTTGTGTGAGCATCAGTATTAACATCTATCTCATGCATCCTGTCCTATGAGCCATGGAGGCTGACAGCTGCTGTGGTGTCTGGTTGGAATGAAAACCTGCAGACTCCTGGTCCTCAGTAACACATCATTAAAAACCTTTTGCTTTTTGTCACCTAGCCGAGACCACTTACCACACGCTGGAGGAGGGAGGCGTGGTTGAGTACTGCACCACCACCGTGACCGACAGCACGGCCACCGT
>CABFOS010118203.1:0-10626 GCA_900660315.1 Diretmoides pauciradiatus
GTGAGCAATTAGCCAGTGTCACTCTAAAAAGACACACGCACAGTAAAATGGAGTCCCATAGCCTCGGCTGATACCGTGGCCGGCGGATGAACGCCAGAGGAGACTTGATAGTGACAATCAAGATGACGCATTACGCATGATGGATGGATGAGAAATAGCCTCGAACAGCTATACTTCGCCTCGCCAGACAGCCAATTGGCTACAAAACACAATAGAGTCATTGTCAGACAGAAACAAAGACTAAATGTTCTTACCTGTTCAGTTGTACCGCTGAATGTCCGCTTATAGCGTTTGGCTGATGGTTTATCTTTTAAAAAACACTGAATCTGGTCCAAGAACGAACCGGGATTTCCACCTCGATGATGACACCCATTTCTGGTGTTTATCAGCAGCGACGCAGCATCAGTCCACCGCTGGTCGCTTTTTCCCCAGGAAAACAACAGACCCGATCCGACCAGTCAGCATTTAAAAAGAAAAAGAAAAGAAATGCCGGCAAAATCACGAAGAAGAGGCAACAAAATATATATATATATATTCATGCAAAATTATTTACGACATGTATACTACATTTGTGTCAGGCTGTAGACGTGTGAAATGGTGGTAAGAGGATCCGCCGGCAGCGCGGAGAGCACCATCATCATCATCTGTGCGTCTGATGGAGTCAGTCAGGTGTTGGAGCCACTGAGCGGCGGCGGAGGAGGAGGAGGATGCTGTCATCAGCCCATCCAGCCTCAGTCCCAGCCTCTTTCAGTCTGATCTGCCCCTCTCTCAGTCTGATCAGCCCCTCTCTCAGTCTGATCAGCCCTTTTCAGTCATGATCAGCCACTCTCTCAGTCTGATCTGCCCCTCTCTCAGTCTGATCTGCCCCTCTCTCAGTCTGATCAGCCTCTTTCAGTCTGATCTGCCCCTCTCTCAGTCTGATCTGCCCCTCTTTCAGTCTGATCTGCCCCTCTTTCAATCTGATCTGCCCCTCTCAGTCTGATCTGTCCCTCTTTCAGTCTGATCAGCCCCTCTCAGCCCTCTGCCTGACACCACTTCCACTTCCACACCAGAGAGGATAATTCATCTCAGTCTGTTTGGCTCTCTATTAAACACGCTGGTTTAGAATAGGGAAATGTGAAGGCCAATGACAAGGGTTATTTATAATGTAATAGCGTTTTAGAAAGCAAGGATGGCGTCTGGTCAGAAATCACTGGAAATAAATGGTTTTATGCAAATTAGTTTGAGTTCAAGTTCAAGTTCAAAGTTCAAATTTTTATTTGTCACGTACACAATCATACACAGTATAATGTAAAGTGAAATGTATTTTGTATACCTAATCCGGCTCAATATGATGTAACAACAAAATAATAGAAATAATGATAAAATAATGAAAATAATAATAATAAAGATAATAAAATGCGATGCACAAAGAGGATTTTTGAAAAGAATTAGCAAAGAAATTTGCAAAAATAGTGTGGTGAGGCAAAAAATGAGGGTTTTTTAAAAAGAGAAGAAAAAAAGAAAAAGAGAAAGAGAGTTCCAATTTTTGACACTTCCAGAAGCAAATGGTTGATTAAGACTCTTCTGGCCCCTGTGGTATTAGACTAATAGAGACTACTACACTACTGAGACACATCAGCTCACATCAGCCTCCCTGCGCTGAATCATCATTAGCAGCCTACAGTCACTTGATTCATTGTTTCATTCAATAGCCGCAGTTCGCCCGCCAGCCTGCAGGTGGCGCTGTGTCGTCCCTCACCAATGAAAACACTCGAGGCGGACGGTCCTGAGTCCTGCCTTTTTCCAAGATGTCGGTGTACGGGCCGGTGGTGAAAATTCACCCTGTGGTTCTCGCCTCTATCGGCGACTCCTACGAGCGGAGAAATGAGGGAGCGAGTCGTGTGATCGGGACTCTGCTGGGTAAACGGAAATGTCACATATGTGTCCTCCGCCAGACGGACTGTTAAACTGTTAAAGCATGGCGGTGGCTAGCAAGCTAATGTTAGCTAGCAAGCTAACGCTAGCCTGCCTTGCTAACGCATGTTCGCTGGTTCAGTCCGGTGCATCTGGCTGGAAGATGAAGCTAAAAGCTAAGCTAACAGCTAAGCTAACATTATGCTGCTAGCTGGCTAAGCAGGCAGCAGCATCACCTGTAACATCTGGCCTAGTGTTCAACTAGTCATGCCAACGCTTAACTTTACTATCTTAACAGTCATGGTGAACGTGTTGTGTTGTGTTACCTAACTATCAGGATGACGAGTGTAGTTGGATCAGCTTCAACGTTTGTTACTTCTTACTTCTAGATGTAGTCGGTGTTGATGCTTCATGCTCAGCCACTTGTATGTCAGCTAGTATGACTCAAAGTTCGTCTCATACAGCTTTATACAGGTGCAGATCATAGTGAAATGCTGCTGTCAAACTCTAAACTGTGTAACATAGTAATACATAACACAATAAACATAAATTACACTACTCAAAATGTAGTCCAGTTCTTGTTGACAACAGCAGAACTGTATGTCAGGCTAAGTTGGTTAAAGTTGTAATAACGGGTAAAGTTAATAGTTATTAACACGATGTCTTCCTCAGGTACCATTGAAAAACACTCTGTTGAAGTTACCAACTGCTTCTCTGTCCCCCACAATGAGTCGGAAGACGAGGTGAGTTGGTGAACACATCACTTCACTGTGTAATGTCGACGTGTAGTTGAATTGTCATTTTTATTATGATGAATGGTATTGTTCCCTGAGGAGAAACAGTTGCAGCAGAAAGAAAAATGGAATACATCATTTATAACACTATTCAGTCGTAGTTGTTTCCCATATGTTACATTCTATAAACGAAAATATGGTAATTCTTTGTGTGAATTGATCATATGACACATGAATCTTCCTTGACGACAGGTTGCTGTGGACATGGAGTTCGCCAAGAACATGTATGAGCTCCACAAGCGGGTGTCACCCAGTGAGGTCATCATCGGATGGTGCGAGGATACATTAATACTCCATTGATATTTGCCATTATAATTGGAGGACAATATTTGTTCTCACCAGTTTGACATCTCTTCTTACAGGTACGCCACAGGCTTTGACATTACAGAACACTCTGTGCTGATCCACGAGTACTACAGCCGCGAGGCCACCAACCCCATTCACCTCACAGTGGACACGGCCCTGCAGAGCGGCAAGATGAACATCCGCGCCTACGTCAGGTTGGCCGATCATCTGCCTTTCAGTCATTCCCTGTTTTTGTGTAGCAAATGGAGAGAGCGTGTCTGAATGGCTGTGTGTGTCTCCCCCCACGCAGTGCACAGATGGGCGTGCCTGGAAAGACAGTTGGCGTAATGTTCACCCCCTTGAGTGTCAAGTATGTCTACTACGACACGGAGAGGATAGGAGGTAAGAAGCTTCCTGTCGTCCTGATATTCTGCTTTTTCCTATTTGTTTTGGTAATATGATCAATATAGAAACCTTTCAGTGCCATTTACCCCAAATGTTCTTCAATCTCAATTCTGATTCAGTACTTTGCCCCTCTAGTATTTCTCTGCTGTAACACTCAGTCTGTGTATTTCAGTTGACCTTCTCCAGAGGACACGTGTAACTCCCAGTCGCACCAAGGGCCTGACCTCTGACCTGTCCCAGGTGGGCTGCTCCGCGGCCAGGGTACAGGACATGCTGGCCACTGTGCTGTCGTACATCGAGGACGTGCTGGTCAGTTCTCAAAGTATTAGAATGATAACGTGACTCAGATCAAATTAATAGAAGCCTGCACGGAAGTAGGACTAAGCTGGACTTGGTAGATAATAATATGAGGAAAAGGGATGATTGTGTTGTTTTCCTGCCTTTTTCCTGTTTTTGTCTCTTCTCCCTGAAAACTGATTCATTAGTTTTGTTTAGAGGTGAATCAGTGTGAATTGAATGTAACATTGCTTGTGGCTAAGTATCGTTTGTGTCTTCTTGTCTCAGTCTGGCAAGGCGACTGCAGACAACAGCGTGGGGCGTTTCCTGATGGACCTGGTCAACAAGGTTCCCACCATCTCAGCCGAGGACTTTGAGACCATGCTCAATTCCAACATCAACGTAAGTGTTCCTCGCCGTCTAGAAAACCAGATGTGTATTCATTCATCATCGTCATCTCAAGTCAAGATTTAAAGTAGCTGCCAATGCTCATTTCCTCTCATTGGGTTCAGTGTTTCCCCTTTGCTTTTCTATTGTTTAACTAGCTACATTTTTTTTGCACATTCGCTGACTCCCACCAACCATAGGAAGCATCTAATTAAACTTTGCTTGTTTTTGTTACGATGCTCTCCTGGGCACAGAGGAAGACGACACCTTTCCCTTTTATTTCTTACTTCTGTACCACACACAATCACCTTAACAAGACAAAAATAGTTGCTAATCTGTTATCAGCGGACTGCGTCTGTGACCCTTCCACTCCTCACTCTTGGTTGCTTGTAATGTTGATGTAGGCGTATAAACTTATTCTTCCATTGGACTCATTCTACGTCACTAGATTAGATTGTCAGATAAATGCATATAAGTGCTAAGTGCTCTCTGTTTGTCTGTTGCAGGACCTGTTGATGGTGACCTACCTGTCTAACCTCACCCAAGCTCAGATTGCCCTTAATGAGAAACTGGTTCTGCTCTGAGTACTCTGAGTAGGACCAGATAATTTCTTTGGAGCGGTTGATATTTAATTTTTGTACACTTTTTTTTTTCCAGCTGAGATAAATAAAGATCTTAACCAGTCACACTTGTACATTCCTCTTAGGCAGCTTCATCGTGTGTGAAAAGCCAATGAACATTATGAGAATTTTGTTTAAAGGGTTAGGTTATTAATGTTTATGTCCCACACACTACTGTTATTCACACTCATTAAGTCCTTGAAAGGATTGTATGACACGAGTCAGGAGGTATGGTAAAGCCGAGTCAAATTCTTTATTTACATTTGAGCTCAAGAATATCAGTGACATACAATTATGACATTTGTAACACTGACAATGTGGGGAAACAAGTGTCAATCAATATAATGTAACATGAATTTGTTACTTCTATAGATAAATATACATTCAGATCATAAAGTTAGGCCATGCCCGCCTGAGTTACAATTGAAGCTAGTGCAAGAAGAACTGGGCATGAGAGTCCCACAGGTCAGAGCAGAAAGTGACAGGAAAAAGCTGCTGATGTTGTATTGCTGAGTTGGTCTTGGTCCAGACTTGTCATCAAGGCTTCTTGGCTTCTTCTGAATCCGGGCTTTTCTCTGCTTTCCTTTGGGGCTTCAGCATCTTGTCGGCGGCCACGTACACCTGCAGTGCCCGGTCGTAAACCGAGTCCCCCGTTGACCTGGCGATTCCTACAGCCTGCTCGGGGTAGTAGAGGGAGGCGGCCACGGTCACCAGGCCCGCGGGGTAGAGGAGACTTTTGATCCGGGAGCCTCGGGCCAGAAACAGCCCCAGCACCCCGACGGAACCGATGATTCCCGCGCGGGGGTAGAACTCCTTCGGGGGGTCTTTCAGATACGCGTAGGTGTCGCAACCGAACTGGGTGACCCTTTGAACTCCGGGGCTGATCTTTCCCAAGGCGCCGTGACACCGGGCTGTGTACGGCTCTACCGTGGTCCTGAGGGTGGCGACACTTTGCTCCAGCTGACCCGCTTCGGGCTCCGCGTACCGGAGCTTCTGCTGAGGCGGCGCGGTGTACAGAGACAGGTCCTCTAGGTTTAACGGGACGCTTGGCTCGTCCTCACCGGCGGCAGCGAACACGGTAAGCGACATCACGCTCAGAGCCCCCGGTAATATGGCACTACCTGTCACCTTCAACATGATCCCTGCGGCACGTGCACTAAACTACGGTGGCCGGTGAGGGACACACTTGCCGGCGGCGCAAACGGTCAATGCCGCTACATGCACTAAACTACGGTGGCCGGTGAGGGACACACTTGCCCGGCGACGCAAACGGTCAATGCCGCTTCCTCCTTCGCTTTTTTAAATTCTTGTGAAATTTTTATTAGTAACGTGAAACGACTTATAATGACACGTAGTTTATAAAGTATTGGATTGTTTTTTATATGGTAGAAAGTATTCATTGGAATCCAGTACTAATACGTATTGTCTTATTAACTACTAATTATTATTATCTTATTAACTACTAATTATTATCGTATTAACTACTAATTCGTATTATCTTATTAACAACTAATTATTATATTCTTTTCTGTCTTTTTTTTATTATTCTGTCTTTTCGATCAGTGACGTCAGTTTCGTTTCCATGGCAGCCTGAACGCCTCGCGGTCTCCAGGGAAACGGAAAGTAGCAACAACAGTCCACGCTCATCCACTGGGGGAATTCATTTGGCTAACATGCTTGAAAAAAACAAAAACAGAACATGCTAACGCTAGCTTGTTTTCTGTAGAGTTTTTTCCTGTTTCCTGTTTCGTTTTCAGCTGTCTGTTCTGAATGGAGGGTCTTGGAGTGTCATCTATCCAGAACCTGCAGGCTCTCTCTGACTTGTTATCTACTCATCAAGAAGAGGAAGAGGATGATGATGATGAAGGCTACAAAGTAAGATACTGTGCACTTTTTGCTGAACTCAATTAAACTCAGCCCACCCACCTCTATACTTAACATTACATAAGCATTAATGATGTAAATTGGTATGAAGTTAGGGGTTTTAAGGAAAAAATAAGGCTTTTCTGACAATATAATAAGTCCTGTTCTTCAAAGATGTTTGAATTAAAAGCGGTTTACAATAACTTCAATGAATCTCGACAGAATGTGGCAGCTCATGCACAGTTGGGTCCTGGACAAATCGGCCCCCCACCCAAAACCAGTAAAGATCAACAAGGTAACGCTTTGTATTTCGTGCACATAACTTATGCCATTTGTATCAGGCAGCTACACAATAGTGACACCAGATGAGAGGTGCAGATAGAGAATGTGAGTATGTCTGTGTGTGTGCATATGATTGGGGATTGCTGTTTTTATACAGTGTCGACTGCCTATATGAAGAAGAACAGCAAAGATATCTGGAGCGAGGAAGAGGTGGCAGAGGACTCCCAGTATGATGATCTTGCTGATCCGCGACCGCAGCCTGAGTAAGACATGTCAGGAAGGAACAAACAACAATCAGTGATGTGTACGGGGGGCAAACATTGGAGAATTCAGATGTTGCCACAGTAGCATTTTTCACCCACTTTCTTAAGTGGGATTGCATTGCATTGACAGGATGAACCCGTTGAGATGAATCATTAAACTAAAACAAAAAAATCCAAGAGAACATGCAATGAATGAATTTATACACACACTATTTTAGCATTGACCGGATTGGTGATTCTCACAGTATATACACCATTTACACAATTTTGGATTCTTATAACTCAGTATATTACATGAATTTAAGAGGGAAACAGATGTAGTGTACATCTGTTTCCCTCTTAAAATCATGTTGATTACAAACCATTTTGACCAAGAAAAAAAAAGAGAAAAAAAAGGTCACCTCAACACCCCTGGTTTACAATGTGCAGTTTTAATCCCCAGTGGTGCTGCCCATGTCCATTAGTCTCTCAGCTATCATAATACAAAGATTCATTCATTCATTCATTCATTCATACTGTATAATATTGATAATGATATTTTACTTGGTCACTAACTAATGTGAGGATTGAACTCCCATCCTTCAGATTATCAGACTGTTGTGCTACGTATTCCAAAAACAAGGGAGGTATTTAATTATTACTGCTAAAGCAATATCTATCAGGTGCATACAGAAGGGCAAAACTGCAGGTTGACCATCATTGATTGCGATTTCTTCTTGAGTGAAGTGGGCTGACCTCAGATGACACGGACCTCTGCCTGCTTGTAATTGCTTTCTGCTGAAGTGCTTTCTGGTGTTCATTATTATTTCTGATGAGATGTGTCACAACATTACAAGGAGATGAATATTGTGTGAGTGTTTATGTCTGTGTGTTCTTGCATATGTGTGTGTGTACCCATGTGAGCAGGTATGAAATAATCTTGAAGCAGAACGTGAGGACGGAGGATCTGTTCTTGGGCTTGAGCAGAAAGGACCCGTCCTCCATGTGTTGTGAAGCCATGCTGGTAACCAACAGTTCTCTGAATAGACTGCCTCATCATTATCATCATCAGTATGTTTGATTGACACTGAAGAATTAAGTGTACATGGATCAAAAACGCAAAAAAAAATCGAAACAAGGCAGGATAACAGTAATCTCCCATTAGAGAGCTCTGCAGGTTTCAGAAAAACAAACTTATTAAGACATTTGTAGTCCTACCTGGAATTGAATTGAACCAGCCTATTTCCAATTGAACATACAGTAGCTAATGAAATCATATTGTACTACTAACCCTGTTGAGTGGACATGCAGCGCAAAAGAAACTTGCCATAGTGTGGTGAAAAAATAGCACCTCTAATAACTATGAGACATTTTAATGCTTTTTAAGTCCTTAAATTTAAGTAATTTAATATATTTTCAGACTTTTTAAGGACCCGCAGATACCCTGCATTAAGAGTTGGATGATCAACATACTGAAATCTTGAAAAAAATCCTGAAAATAATGACCAACATACACACACCAGCTTGATAATTTACAATCTCTTAGATATATAGTGACAATTAAAGTTTGTGAATAGTTTACAATATTAATGATGTTAACTTTCCTCCCCTCTTAGGTGAAAATCAAACTACCAGACACTAAAGCAACAGATGTGGCCTTGGATGTGAAGGAAAAGTTCCTTGATCTACGGACACCAAAATAGTAAGGGACGCTTTGAAAATGTTCCCTTTTATTTTTATCCCTTCAACATGGAGCAAGAGCAATTCAATCCAAAGTCAAAGGACTCCAGTTCCAGACTTATTATCACAGCTACACATCATGATCTGAGGTTTGATTTCTGTTTCATGGGTTTTTAACAGCTCTCTCTCTCTCTCTCTCTCTCTGTCCCCCCTCTCTCTTCAACCTATCTCCTGTCCTCAGTAAACTAGGTCTCCATCTCCCCCACCCGGTCCACCGTGAAGAGGGTACGGCCCAGTTCTACAGGGAAAGAGAGGAATTAGAGGTGACTCTACTGATGAACCGTCCCATGGACTCCATCAACCTGCGATAAGAAAGAACGAGAAGAAGTATTCACAAGACATAGACGTAGCCTGAGACCAATGTACAGGGGGAAATGACACTATCATGTGTCGGCTTACAGGCTAAAGAAAGAGTTTTCTATCATGGAAGTTTGGAGAACCTTAAGTACATGCTGCTGCTTGTCATTATTAATTTGATGAGTGTTAAAATATGCATTTCTTTCTAATAAATGATTTTCTCTAATGATGCAGCTTCCTTATTATTGGATAATCAGGGACCTAGTGGAGTGTAAACAAACCTTTTTATTAACAGAATAGATTTTACCTGACATTTTTGTCTGACATGAATTTGTATAATGTACAATATATTAATAATGCACATCATAGTAATTACCATCAAACTGACACAGGGGACTTTTAAATCCTGGGACCAGCTGTGTAAATAAGGGTGGGGAAAAGCAACAAGTATGCTCTAGCAACCCTAAACAGTTACTGTTGAGGTGCCTTTGAGCAAGGCACCTAAGCCCCCAGTGGCCCTCAGTGGCCCCCAGTGGTTGTTGTACAGGATATTTTCCTGATATGAATGTAGTTTCCACCACATCACTGTACAAGGGACAGATTTGTCACTGCTGTTTTGCAAACAATGCCCAACATAATTCCAGGGTGTCTGCAAGTTTCATCAAGTTAAATTTAAAATACTTTAAGACCTTTTTAGGACCAATTAAAATTAAATTTGGAAAATGTGAAACTAATCAACGGAAGAACAGTGAACCACAAATCCAAACTTGTCAAGACCTCTTGAATGTAAGGTTTATAATTATATAATTTAAGACATTCCAAGACTTTCTTTTTCAGGAATTGCAATACCATTTAATTCACATGTAATTTAAATACAATAACATTTAATTCATATGTAATTTAATTCCAGTAACATTTAACTCACATGCAATTTAAATACAATAACATTTAATTCACATGTAATTTAAATACAATAACATTTAATTATACAACATTTATTTAGGAATCGGGAGGGCGGTTATTATTTAAGAGGGGAAGGTAACTTCACAATCTTAAGCATAAGAACAAGGATGAAAAGTTTCTGTAAATCGATTACCGGTGTCAAGCTATGGAATAAACTAAGTGAGGAACTCAAGCAAAGTCCAAATATCAACCAGTTCAAGAAAAGGTACAAAAATATGTTGATTAGCGGTTATAAGGGATAATAACTATTAATGATTATTATTTATTACTCTTTATTGATATGACATGATGAGAGGCAGAGGAGCTTCTGTATGTATGTGTATAGATAGGTATGAGTTATGTGTGTGTACGTGTATATATGTATGGATATGCGTGTGTGTATGCATATATATGTAAGTGTATTTGGTCATATATATATATATATACATATATATATATGGACAAAGGGGTGAGAGCTAATAAGCTATGCTTCTTCTCACTCCTTTTCGAATATGCCATTTATTTTCTTTTTTCTATTGTTTTTTTCTATTGTTTTATTGTTTTGCTGCCTAATTTCCATTCTATATTATGTTGTAT
>CABFOS010118394.1:0-12675 GCA_900660315.1 Diretmoides pauciradiatus
CTACGGGTGGAAATTAGCCTTTTGGCTAAACCTGGTGTATTTACATTTTATTGTTGATTAATATGCTCTGTCCCTTTTTAAATAAACTAAACTAAACTAAACTAAACCAGAGATAAAGGGGAAAACAGTAAGAGAGAGAGAAATGGGGAGGGAGCAGAGTGTAAAAATGTAAATGGCTGAAACCAGAGCAGAAGCAACAAGCAGTAATCCAGATTGCATGTGTCATGAGATTAACAATGCTCATTTGTGGGAAATAAAACACACACACACACACACACACACCTGTCAGTGTGCCTAGGACATTGCAGCTCTACTCTAAATAAACAGTAGTTAGATTTTCATGCTAATGGTGCTACACTGAGCCAGCCAGCCGCAATTAGCCTAATATCTTCCTGGATGACGGAATCTAAACAGTGAAAAACTCTCTTCTTCCTCTGTCCCTGATTAGGCCCCGGAGGACCCAAACTTTCCAGCTTCTTTGTTTTTTATCTGTCCTGTTCTAGGATCAGCTCTTCAAAGCCCTTTTCATAAAGGAACGCCGTGACATTTTGAAAGGGCATTAAAGGGTAACTTGAGGATTTTTCAACCTGGACCCTATTTTCCCATAATTCTGACTAATGGGGACAACAATTTTTGAAATTGGTCCAGTATTGAGTGAGCCGACAGCCCGCAATGTAACCCAATTGAGCAATTGCACCCCATCAATGTACCTGTACATCCTCTAAAAGTGCTTGTTTTTGCCACTGACAGGCTCAGATTATTATAAATGTCTGACATCGTAGATACCACTAAGCTACACTGTCTGTACTCCAACACAACAACCAGTTCTCCTTGGCGCTGTGTGGCGTTATGCCATTCTGCTGTCTTCTTCTCTCCTCTCGTCTCCTCTCCTCTCCTCTCCTCTCCTCTCCTCTGTACCCCTTTAAACTCTTGATAACAGGGAGAAGGCATATGGAGCTGCTTGACTCAAGTTGAACAAGCTGTCAATTTGGCTGCCCTCGTCACTGGAGTTTACTATTATGTTTTGCAGGGCCAATTCAAATAGATGATTATCTTCATTATCTATCATCTTTGTTTTTGTTCTTCTCAATAAGAACCACATGTATCTATCGGTGTCTCGCTTTGTGTGTTTAATCTATGATACACCATAACAGAGCCATTATTGCTGATTGGAAACTCATTTTGCTGCGGTAACGGCAGCAGCCAAATAAAATCAAACGATATGGTTTCATTTTCTATGTGTTAGTGACTAATAACCTTGTGGGAGGGCTCATCACACAGTGAGCCGTTAAAACAGCAGCTGTGATCATGGAGAGTAAAGGAAATTCAGATATTGTTCCTGTGACCTTGGGTAGTTTTGTTTAGCTTAGGTACAAGGATGAAAACATGGAGCAGTGTCTCTCAAAGCTCTAACCTGCCATGTAGTGACACTTTCTTGTGAATGAATAAAAACCTAATGTTGTGGACGCAGACACTTTTTTGTTAAGACTGGAGTTAAAAAGAAATATTTTGCATTACAATGCACTAAAATCTTATATTTATAAAAAAAACCTAAAAGTATATTTCTACACTCTTCAAGAATCATATTGAACTTGAAATTGTCATTAATTCTGGAAAATTGACGACTCTGTTTTGTCTTTTGTCTTAACTTCGGGTCCTATTTCGTGCTATGAATCATTTTGTAAGGGAAGGTATAATCTTTTTTCAAATAATGGATATTTCATTTTTGAATTAAACTCTTCAGTTGTTATGGTAAAGCAATCATTGATTCTTTGATCACATCTCAAAGGTTCAAAGGGCTTTTAGTTCAGCACATTATTTGCATACAGGAAATATCCACCATGATGAGACTTGGTGGGTGCTGCTCTGACTCATGCACGAGACATGTTTACAATGTCATGGAAATCAGACAGGGAAAATTACACTTCTCATGTATTGAACATAAAGGAGAATGCTTAGTTCTTACTTACTTAGTTAGTTCTACGTTCTTAGACCAGGGACTAAACTAAGTACACAAAATATCCATGTTACCAGTCATCTTACATTCAGTCTAAAAAGCTTTTTTTTTAAACAATCGACAGTGTGGTAAGACAATTTCACTTGATTCCAATACATTATTACCTGTACTGTAAATCAATTATTTCTTTCTTAAATCAAGTGATTATGATTGAAAGAAGTGATGATAAGCTAGAAGATACTGTCACTATAAGAATCTTGAAATGAGACCAAATGCATTGGAACCAAATGGATGAACTCACATTCACTTGTTTTAAGAAGACTACTGTAAATCCTCAGTGAAATTAGATTTTTTTTGCACTGTTGATTTAGTACTGACCCTGGACTCACTGGGGAATGTGGATCAGTCTCCTTTCATTCATCCATACATCTGTCCACGTGTCACATGCAATATCTCAGACACTGAAATAATCTTTGATTTGCCTTTTTGATGATGTGACTGGTGTTGACTTGCCATTTGAGTGTGTTGCTGATGTGTGTGCCAAGGAATTTGTAGGAGTGTGAACGTGTGTTCACCGACGGTGTGCGCATGTGCACACTTTCGATATCAAGCTCTAGTCTATTCAATATTTAGCCTATAAACATACAAGAAATGCCGTTTTTCACATAATTCTGCAACTCACGGGTTCCGGACATATCGGTTGTGGCGGACGAGAAGTTTGGAGTATTTTGAAGGCTTTTTTGGGATACTTTTATTAGGTTTCGCATTTGGTCTCCATCCACAGCCGTTATATGGATTACCACTGAAAACGGTTTCCCCTGTGGAGCGGCAGTAGTGTTTTGAGGACGAAAAAAGTACACCATACCTCTTATCGGCAAGAGGGTGAGTAGATGAAAGCTTAATTATCATTTTTCGGTGAACTATTCCTTTAATCGCTATTGGGATGGCCAGAAAAAATCAACAAATATAATAAAAAGTGTCTCTGAACAAAATGATCTACCCTGCCTTTAATAGTTTGTAGATAATTATTTTTCAAGGTCTATTCACGTGTTTTTTAAAGAAGGCAGATCATAACATTGGTTTCTAAGCTGCACTGATCAAAGCAGCCTGAGGATAAGTATGACGGCCTGTTGTAATTATGGAAAATGCTTGTAAAGCGTACCTGCGTACCTGTATCGCCTACTCTCTCCTCACTGTCACTCACTGACTTAACTTAAAACCTGTCAACATTCCTGACTGCTCTTTAGCGGAGAGCTTAAAGCTTAAACTGGAAACATAGACGTCATCTTTTAAATTCCTTTTCTAACCACATTTGTTACAGACATACTTTTATACAATTTTACATATTTCACTGTTTTGTTTTTCTGAAACCCTGCTTTTAATTCATGGTTGCAATCTCATTGACTTGCTTTCATTATTGTTTTACTGTCTGCCAAGCACAGGTTTGAAAAGGTCTATTCAAATAATATTATATTATTATCATCAGTGTACATGCATACAGACATAAGGTGAACATACATATTCACACATACAAACCTTTGAGCATGTGCATGTACACACACGCACGCACGTATGCACACACAAAGACACAACCTCCCTGATCTTGCAAAGAAACAGAACTCTTTCAGCTGCCTGCCTGTAACTTCCCCCCGCTGAAAACCATTATCCAGGCAGGTGTTAGAGTCACTGAGGCCCCAAAGAGTGTGAGCACACATCTAAAACTCATAGGAATTATAAATAACTCATAATTCATCAGATGTCTTATTCAGTCATGAGTCATGGTGCAGTCACAAGATGCTCACTGAACTCAGCAACTTCACTTCAAAACAGAATTTATGTTATTCATATGGTCTTAGTGCTACCCTTTTTTTTAATCGTGCACCCCACATTTTTGTGCTCTTCCTCCCAAAAACACAATGACATATTGAATGTTGTACAGTGGACAGTTCCAGATATATAATGTGATTGTGGGTGGAGGGGTGGTGGGAGCCCCTAATGTCCTTAATGCCCTAATGTACTTTTTAAACAGAATTTCACATGCAATTTAATTTGTTTTTCTATAAGAATAAATACAATGTTGAAACAAGTATAGTATGATTCTTTCCCTCGAACATTTGTTGATGGTTTAATTACCAGTGCTGTGGCACAAAACGCTGCATAAAACTGCAAAAATAGAAACAAAAATAGAAAATAGTGGACATTATTGAAACCAAATAAAATAATGACATTAATGCCGTCATTTTTATATTCGTATGTATTTTCCCTTAGTTAAAGAAACCTTCAAACATTACACATTTGGTTGCAACCCCATTGAACCCAAACACTGTAAAAACAACCTCTTTAGTATTATTGCTCTACTGAATGTATGTATGAGCTATGATAGGGACAGTCGGATGTTCATTGTATGTCTTGCTGTCACGTTGCACTATGAGGTCCTGTTCATGTATCATGTGTGTCAGTATGTAATGTGAAACTCGGTTTGTCACTGAACACAATCAAACCATCTACTTTGTACTTGTGTTGGCTTATTATGATGTTGACTTCTACTGTACACTGTCAATAGACTGTAAAATGGTCATAACCATTCATATAATAATTAACTTTGAACTGCTCAGGCATTAGAGAGTGCTAGCATCTCTCAACTGTGTGTGCCGTGGGATTATGCAGATAATCCTGTGTATCTCTATGTTTTTATGAGCCTTATTCTGGGACAAGAGACAAAATGTATCATCTGGTTCAAAAGATCCTCCTGGCTGATTGTTTTCCATACAATCTTCGTGCTTTGTGCTAACAACATGGGCCGTAGGCTTTAAGATGGAGAACAAGATATAGGTCACGAAGCCAACGCCGTCACGAGCCAAGCTGCCCACCCATGGAAACGTGACCAGACTCCTGAATAGTTAACGTGACACGTAAAAGGATATTGCTGAGATGACACACGGCAGGGCCGCTTATCTGGAGCTGGATGATATACATCAGAAGGTACTCGCTCCTGACTGAGGTGAGGACATAGAAACAGAATGAATAGACAGGGTCCTCCCTGACACATCACAGGTCTATGACTTGAGTCACCTTCTACAGAATAAATATGCTTGGACATGGGACCTGTGATTCATGGGTTCAAGATAGCCACATGGTCTATAAATAATTTTGTTACCAGTGCAGAACTTCTGCGTTACAGTCAAACTTGTTTTCTTCGTCATCATTGTCTAGACCTGATGAATCCATAGACAAGGGCAAAGTAGTAAGATCCTCTGGTGTATCTTTAACAGCCCAGCAATGTTTTTTTTATCTCATCATGAAAGTGAGCATTACTCCATGTGTGGATAGTCCAAACTCTGGAATGTGTTTAACCACTGGGATGTTTAACCAAATGTTTGTCCTGTGAAATGGTTACTGCAGCTGACGGTTAAGGTAAGGCAAGTAAAACAACTTTGGTTAAGGTTGGGCTAAGGTTTTGGTCATGGTTAAATAATAACTTTCTCAAAAATATAAAAAACCTTTACAGTAGAAAACGTAGTCGCATGAGTTAGGAACAGGAGCGCCGGATTCATTTCAGAAGTGGGGCCGGGCCAAAAAGTGCTGTGTTGTGTGTTCAGCCCATTCAGTGTCTTTATTATGTACAGTACCTCATCCATGCCCCTATATTGCAACACTTACGGTATAAAAAATAAAAAGACGTTTCGCTCATTCCCGTTAACTCAGACACACACGCCCCAAATCCATACATCAGAGACAACAGACAGAGAAAGTGAGCGACAACTCAGGTGGGGTGTTCAGACAGCTCATCGTCCACGGGGTCATGTGACCGCAGTGGGCGTGGCCTCCAGTACATTACATTCATTGTCAACGAACAGTAAAACACGTGAAAGTCAAAACTCAATGCTACACAAAGTCAATGTCATTACACAACGACTGTGTTGTATGTAACAATGTGTAAACTATTATCCATTACATAAAATTCACTTTGTTTTATTCATTTCATCAGTGCAGTGCCCAGATCACATCTGTCTGCAATGCGCATGTCAGATCAGTTCACCGTGGCTGCCTACAGCTCCACTCCCCATACAGCTCCACCCCCCCTGTCTTCACGACTGCAACCTCTGTTTCATTTAAAAACAAAATAATGTACAGCGCGACAGCTTTGATCTCATATGCTATTAAAAATTATTCTGTGAGATATGTATCCACCCAACGCTGAGAGCCAATCAACACCACCCGACCGTTAATCAACCACCGGACCCGCTTAGGAAGCGATATAAGGCAAAACAATTAGAGATAGAACATCATCTCTTACCATCTGGTTTCACAGCGGAGAAACAGCCGAACAAATGTCAGGAACAAGCTTACTGACGGCAGCAGATGAAGATCAGCTCCAACTAATAAAAGCTTTGCAAGTTTCATTCACCACAAACAAAACAAGGACCAGAATATCTCCTATTTTGCCTAAAGTTTTCTGTTACGAGTAGTGAGTCGCTGCTGCTTCTTCTTCTTCTTCATTCTCCGGGGATTCAATGAGTGTAAATATGAACAGCGCCACTCTGCCATTGCAACCCACATTGTGGTCGGAGGGGAATTACGTTCCAATGCAACTATTCTGACAGTCTCCTCTGACTAGAATGTTACGGTTCATTTTCGGGACAAACAGACAGGATTCGGGACGTCGGGACAACTGCTCGTAATTCGGGACTGTCCGGAATTTTTCGAGACGTCTGTCATCCTACTATGGCCCCTCTCTGTATTTTACCTAACGTAGAGTGTTTACCGTAAGTATTGCAATATAGGGACCTTTGAGGGGAATACAGTCATTCGGCTTAAAAAATAATGTGGGAGGAGGGCAAAGCGGAGGGGCCAATGGCCCCCTGGCCCTCCCGCTTCCGGCGCCAGTGGTTAGGAATCGAATCCAACGTTGCCACAGCCTTACTGTACTTTCCATTGCCTTATGTCAATGTCAAGCTACTGCCAGTTTCTAGTCTGTCATGACGTAATCCGTTCTTGGCGGGGAAACGTTTCGTGCATTGGGGCCTGTTATTTGCATTTAAAGACATTGTATTGCGACCAGGCTGTGAACTGTGTTTAGTTGAATCAGTTATCAGGCATTGTATGGAAGACATTTCAAAACAGAATTACCCATTGAACTGTAGATTTGAAGGGGGATCCATGCTCTAGCCATTTGAGTTCTATGGTCCAGGGACATCCAGTGGCTTTGTATTCAGATTATACTCATTAGCTATTGATGAGGCTGGTTAATTATTTACCTGTTTTTTCTCATTACTTTGACCACAGTGACCTTAATCACCGATCAGAGATGACGTCAGTCAGGTTGTTTTTGTTAGATTCTTTGCGCATAAGACAAGGCATGGGTTCAAGTACACACAGTTCCAGTAAGTGGACACCACCGTACTGACACCTGAATCTCCCTGTTGTTGTGACAGGCTATAGCTGCTCAGCTCACACAGTGACAAGTGGATTTACTATCATTGTTTTACTGTGCTTTACAGGAACTGTAATGGATTAGAATCTAATCCATTACAGTTCCTTCTAATCATTAGATGGACCATTTTTGTACCCTTCAATCTGTTACTCCCCCATCGTCTATAATTCAGAGATAGAATCTATATTGTAATTAATTACTAAATTCAAACCCAGTTTTGTATATCAGTATAGTAAAAACGTAAATCTATAATTATGTAGGTTATCAGTGCTGAACTGCAGCGGCTGAGGGATGTTATAAAAACAGACAGAGCACAACTCACACTCTCACCTTCCACTGACCCAGAGCTAGGAGCTGAATTTGAATATCTCACACACACGTGCACGCATGCACGCACGCGCGCGCACACACACACACACACACACACACAAGGTGCTGAGATTTTTACTCTTGCATAAAATCACAAACACCTTTAACCTTGGCTAAGTGGTAGTTCTCTGTGTGTGTGTGTGTGTGTGTGTGCGTGCGTGCGTGTGTGTATGTGTGTGTGTGTGTGCGTGCGTGCGTGTGTGTGTGTGTCCACTGGCAGACAGACTCAACCAGCATCCAAGCAACTGCTATTGACCTGTGGTGGAAACTATTTGTGAATGAGACACAGGGTCCTAGGACACACACACACACACACACACACACCAACATGTACATAGACACCGACACAAACCCACAAATATATGCAGGGATACATACCTGCATTGGGCAAACACACACACACACACACACACACACACACACACACACACACACACACACACCCTATGACAACTTTGTATCTCCATTATGTGGAATGTACACACACATGCACGCACGCACACGCACATGCACACACAAAGCCTTGTTCTGAGAAAGCCCTCGAGCCCTCTCAGAAGGGAATGGAGCATTTTCTTGCTGTTCATAAAGGCAGCTTTGTACCCTGATTATCTGGTAAACACACACACACACACACACACACACACACATAGATAACAGCAGCTTTGTGGCCACATTATCTAGCTGTTATTATCTCCAAGTAGCACAGGCTACTTGGGATTGCAGGCAGATGCCCAGTGGCCTAATAGCACTTATTGCAGCCACATGCACACATGCACGCGCTCACATGCACACACGTGCACACAAACACAACTCTGTAAGGAACGTATAGGACCTCTGAGGGTTGTTTTTCTTTGTAGTTATGGAACATTTGAGGCTCCAAAAGTCAACATTTAAGGATTACATTTGCAACATAAGTTTTTTTTTCATATACTGTATGTGACATGAATTCATAAAACCCCCCCAAAATGCTCTGGTATTGTACCAATGGCAACTCAGAAAACAAATAAAAATGGTCACACAGACTATTAGATTACTACAGTTACAGATAGTTGTAATATTTTATTGTGTATACCTAAAACATTCAATCCAAGAAGGATAATGTCAGGGTTTTTATCAGTAAGTAATGTTTTTGGCTTTTTTGATAGGGTTAATGCGTAAAACGGGAGATGGAAACGCCTTTGCCGAATAAGTTCTGATGTAGCGAACATTTAACTCACATGACATCAGCTGTTTCCGCTGTCGGTGTCTTCCCGGATATTCCCATAACTCAATGAGGAGATCAAAATATTCCTCAGTTTCATCCATGATAAAACATCACAGCCATGTGTCCCTCCCATGTGTATGGCGCCCGTTGTCATATCGCTCTTGTTGCGTTCATTACAATCATTGCATTTTTTGTCTTCGTATCCGGGCAGCATGGAACATGGCCGATACTAGCTGACATGAAAGAAACATTACAACTTCCCAATTGAAATACATTCCTCAAGACCTCTCTATTTTTCTCAGACGACCAAGGTGACTTGTTTTGGTGACTTATTTGTTTGCAACCTCTACTTCTTCAACAGCTATCTACTTCTATAACAGCCATGGGTAATGTAGCCTATAGTATAGGCTACGTTACCCATGGTCAGAAGTTGGCGGTATAGGCCCTATACCGCCAACTTCTGACGAAGCTTTGTGCAGCCTAGTTTATTCGCTCCAAACCAGTTGATGGAAACACGCCTAATTCGCACTTTTTTATTTAGCTTTTTTTGCGACATTTCAAAAGTTTGCTTAAAATTCGCTTGACAATTAATGGAAACACAGCTGGTGTCACATTTTGTTTCACTCAGTTGACACTTCTTATTCAAGAATACATTATTTAGAACTGATACAAATCACTTTTTTAGATCTTCGAGCAATGCTCGTATAAAACTGAAAAAGCTCGTCCGTTGTCTAAGTTTTTTGATTGGTTTTTCATAAATGACAAAAGAAAGAGTTCTTTGTAGTGGACTCAGACCTTTGGAACTTTCTTTCTTTCACCCTGCCTTTCTTTGTCACTTTTTCCCTAAAACACACACGCACACACACAAAATATATTCAGTTGGAACAATGAGGATGAGAAGACGTGATGTTTCGTTTGATTTTGTTGCTCCATTGTTGAACTGTAGGCTCAGGCTCTGTGTGATGAGTCATACAGAGCATAAAAGAACATTGGACACAAACCAAGGAATGAAATGTGGCATTGTGCATTAGATGCATAAGATAAGAGCGTCAACAACCATGCAAGTTTTGGGCACCACTGACGCTTATAACTTGCTCATGAGTCATGAGAACACAAAGAAGGGAAAGGCTACAAAAGATGTGTTGAGTCACTCAGTCGCTCATTTTCATTCTTTAGGTTAGCCGATTATGAATCTGTATTAAATTTGAGTCATTCATGTGGTTACTGGCAGGTTCTTGGGGTTGGATGGGAAACGATTTGATGTCGAACAAAGGAACCTTTTTTTTCCCCTACGCGGCGACTGCGTAAGAGCGATTGACGCACTTCAGAATCCGCCCCTGCCCCCTGCACGACACACTTTCAGCTGCTCACTGTCTCTGGTGGTGAAGTGGGATTCATGAAAGTATTCGCCATCTTATCTTCGTCATCAACGTGGCAGCATATTTGCATATAGACAGTGATGGAATTCATGGAAAGGAAGGAACTTGAGGAAACATAAGCATGTGGTTTTGACTAGACAGAAACAAACACGACCCATTCCCATGCAATGACCTGCATGGGAAAAAAATGGAGGAGCAG
This sequence comes from Diretmoides pauciradiatus, assembly GCA_900660315.1. Lineage (NCBI taxonomy): Eukaryota > Metazoa > Chordata > Actinopteri > Trachichthyiformes > Diretmidae > Diretmoides > Diretmoides pauciradiatus. The sequence goes on from CABFOS010118394.1 coordinate 10,543, forward strand.
ATTATCACAGCGCTCTCCGCCTTTCCAGAACTGTATGTACTATGTTCTGTACACATCTGCCTCTCTCCGGATGGTGGTGCAGAACAGCAATGGCCAGCAGATGCCTCTGTCCATGTTGGAAAGGTCCCTGCTCAAAAGGAGACTGCTTTAAAGGATAACTTTGGTATTTTTCAACCTGGATCCTATTTTTCCATGGCCGTGTGTAACTGACTCGTGAAACAAGAATTTTTGAAATTGGTCCAGTATAGACCGAGTCCGTACCTGCTAGCGGTTAACACTTAGCTTAACGAATCTGTCTAAAATGGAACACTTCGGGGCAAATGCATAGTCCTCTAAAGGTGTATTTTTTTGCCACTGACAGGCTCCGATTGCTGTTCTAAATGTCTGACAGGATCCCGACAGAGAAATAAAACATTTTTCTTTACCTTTCACTTGATCTGGTCTGTTGTTATTGTGTTAGCATCCACTTGGAGCACAACTAGCCACAACAACAGCTGTCCCTATCCAAGATAGGTCTAGATGCAACAAGAGGTCTCACTCCTCACAAAAGAAAAACATTTTATTTCTCTGTTGGGATCCTGTCAGACACTTTTAACAACAATCTGACCCTGTCAGTGGCAAAAAAAATGCTTTTGGAGAACAATGCACTTGCCCCGATGCCTCACGTTTTAGATGGTAAGCCAAGCGCTAACCGGTACGGACTCGGTCAATACCAACTGGACCAATTTTTAAAAATCTTGTTCCCACGAGTCAGTTAGACACACGGCCATGGGAAAATATGGTCCAGGTTAACCTACTGTAGGTGGCCTTAGCACATACTTGTCGGTGAATTTGACGGATGCCAAATGTCCCATGTGAACAACGCCTCCGGCCATAGGATCAGGGTGAGGATCCAGGAAACTGGAAAGGGGGTACTGTCTGTGTCTTTGAAGTCAAATCTCAGCGGCATGGTGGAATGCTGCAGTAGTGGTCAGACCCAACACACTGACTGCACTGTCAATGAACGTTGGTAAAAGTGCAATTTATTGAGTTTATTAATTTGGCTATAATATTAAATCAGATCTGGCTTCAATTTCCTTTTTAGTTAAATAATCTAAGTGGTCTGAGGTGCATGTTGTGCACTCCTAGTATGAAAAGTTTCTTGTCTCTACCATTCACAAATACAGCAGGAAAGCTGTGAAAATAATAATTATAAAAATGATTGGAGGAAATGAACATCTTGAAGTCCTTGTGTGCCCTGAGGTTGTGAGTGCCAGAGGGATTTGTGAGCATACATTCCCCAACAGTGATTCCCAGATATCGGAGGCTTCTCTAGTAATCTTCTTAGCAATGAAAGCTGAAGCCTCATTCCTAACAGAGAATCAGGAAAAATGTGCCGAGGTTCAACAAAACTAGTCACACATGTACTGGACAGCCTGAGCTCTGTCTGAAGTAGACTAGAATTTGATGTTTTCTATATAGGCATCTGGCAACGATAAAAAAAGTCACATTTCATGACAATTCCCTAATGTTTAGAGAATTATAATGGAACTTGCATTCGTACCTGAGAAATGGAGTACATTTCAACAAAAATGTCTCATTTATTTATTCATTTATTTATTGTGGTAACGTTTTAGATTGCAGCTACCTTTTCTGCAGTGGCGGCTCCTGCCAAATCTCTCGGGGGGGGGATTGTTGTGATGATGGCTAAGGTGACCCGTTCAATGGGTAAATTAACCTAAATCAGCTAGCTAACTTGACATTGTCACATTGCATTGTACAATTTGTTTTTTTCTGGTCACCTCATGTAGCAATACTAACAGTAACCAATAAGACAAGGATTGTTGTTTGTTGACAAGCATTTTATTTTAGGTGCAGCAAATCTATGTACTGTATGTATTTTGTAGCTAGTTGTAATTAAGAAATTAAGGTAAGCATAGTCTACTAGAGCCATGCATGGGCCCAAAAAAACAACAACTAGCCTAGCCCAGTCCAAGACCAATATTTAAGCGCTCTCACAAGCAAGCAGTTGCAGAGTGAGAGACCCCTTTTCTTTGAGGATCTTTGTTCAACGCCGGTCTACGGTGTCACATGTAGATACACAGCGGATAAGCAGCCCAATCTATAAACAAACACTGGCCCGAGCCCAGCCCG
>CABFOS010118401.1:1764-13504 GCA_900660315.1 Diretmoides pauciradiatus
AGAGAGACAGAGAGAGAGAGAGAGACAGAGAGAGAGAGAGAGAGAGAGAGAGAGAGAGAGGGACAATTCCAGCCATTGGTCACCTCCATCTTGTGCTTTGTGGGTGTTGTTGTAACCTGAGCTGGGGAGGTTACAGCCCTGTACACTCTGAGGTAAGACTGATGTGAACGTCAATAAACCAGGCCTGTGGTGCACGCTGCACGGGCACACATGGAGAGGCCCAGACAAACAAAATCACACTTCCAATAATCCAAACCACTGAAAGTCAACCTGAAGAGTTCATTTACAAACCTTTATTTACTATTCACACATTTATATACCTTCCGTTCATCCTATAATATCATCATTTATCAAAATGTGCTGAGTGGATATCCATTCGACTATATACACTCAGGTTCCTATCACTATCCTCATTTCCATAATGTGTTGTGCTATCAATCATGTTTCAATATTAGGTGTGACATTTGTAAAAGTAGTAGGTAAGTGAATTTCTCTTCACCTGTGTAAAGACGTCAGGGATGTGTTGAACATTTTGATTACGACTGTACTAGTCTGTACGTGTTTCTACTGGCCAGGCTGAGGGTTTCCTCTGGGAAGTGTTTGGCTGGGGGGTGTGATGATGCTTCATTGAAACAAGGCGGAAGTCCACTGCAAAACAGCTACATGCACACAAACAGATGCATGTTTTCAGTGGGCAGATGGAGAGGAATTAGGGGTTTGTCACAAACCTCCCACGCTCTCCACTTCAGCCCTGGTGGCCGCTCAGCCTTTGATATTTCCCACAGAGTAACTATGTGGTTTTCAAGCTAACCCCAGGAATGTTCATACCAAACAAATAGCACAACACATGACTGTATTATGCAGTGTCTTGCCGCCGTAATGATCCAGGGAATATCTCAGTCATGTAGAGGCTTGATGGATCATTACTTTCAATTCCTTTGGCTGTTCCAGAGGAGAACCCGTTATTTGTGCAAAGGTTAGGCCAACCTGTCTCATAAGGAGAAACTGTGAAGTATGCTTTATTGATGCCTAAGTTATAGTCATTGGTCATTGTCTCCTGTCACCATTCTCTTTATGTGTGAAGGACTAATAGTAACTAAAATACAAAATAGAAAACAGAATTTGGTTCACAGATCTAAAAATACAGAATTCAGGGACAATTATGTTCCCAGCTGACACGTTCGTTTTTTCCTACATACAGTATCTCCATCCTTTCATCCTCCAATTTATATTCAAAGCGCTTTTAACAAAACTAGCAAAAGCTTTACTTAGTTTACATAAAGATCACACAGCGGGGCATCATCATCGCTTCCTCATGCATGTCTGAGCTCCCTGGGTGTGGTTATGTGTTCATGTCACTTAGCGCTGTGGGGTGTGTGTGGAGATTACAGTGGGGAAGAGGTCATCGGGAGGTGAACTGAAGATGGGTCTCTCGTTGTGCTGGGCTTTCCTCTCTCTGATCAGGGCCTAGCATAGAGGCTGAATCACCGACCAGCGATCAGTCAGTCAGTCAGTCAGGCCGGCCGAGAGCCAAGAATGCTGGAGCTGCTGGGTGGCGCGCTGGGTGATTTCCTGTCTGAGGGGTCTTCTCGTAGTCGTAATGCGATCCGCCCCTGGTCCAAAAATAACCCCTGTCCCTGCAGGAGATGGCGGTGTAAAGCTTGCGGGGCACTGATGCAGCCTGCCCTGCTTCCTTCCTAAGAGGATGCTAAGAGGATGGAGCTGATATCGACTCAAAGTGAGTTGTCCTGACAGCAGCTGGGTTGGTAAATGTTACACAAGGCTGTACCTCACTGGGCCTCTAGTGGGATCTGCAGAGTAGGCGATACTTTAAGATGCCTTTGGTGAGGGTCCTGTGCCAGCAATAATAATAAACAATACTACTACCACAGTTTGTTTAGTTCTGTTGAATGTTGGCTTTTTTCATGAGTTATTACCATTATCTGAATGTTCTGGTATGTAGTTGCAAAAGAGGAATGGGAGTGAAAATCAAAATCGAAACAATCTCTCAAGATTTTAAGTGAAACTGGCATGCCTCCATGTTTATTTTCACAACGATGTCAGATTTGCCTAATGTGGTTTCACAGTCGCTCTGTGACCTCAACTCTGCACCAGCATCACAGTCAGAATGATAACAAATCAACACTTTTATCAATGCATGTACAAGACAGAGAGAGAGGGGATGAATTTTATGATGCAGAAGCACAGCCGCTGGGGAACCGGGTATGGGAACTGTATCAAAGACAGTAAGTGACGGTAAAGAAGAAAAACAGATAGCACACTTTGAAATATCTGACCTTAATAGGCCGAGTGAACTCCGTGACCGTTTTGCTTCTCCATAAACAGAGAAGCATATTTGTGCAGGTTTGTTGTTTCAGAGAGCCCAAGCATTCCTGGTAGGCGACATTTCACAGGGTCATTATGCAGCATTTTGGGTGGCTGGGTCAGCATCTCAAAGCACCTCAAAGAGTGCAGCACAAGAGATAGCACACGGAGACACAAAACCAACACAGTTTCCCTTTGAAGAGGAGCCACTGGAGAAGCACGGCTGAGGCCCGTTTCTCCACAAGGAGCAGAAAGGAGTGAGATGGAAGATTAAAGTGAACTTACTGTATCATAGGAAAAAAGTAGAAGGTTAGAGGTAAAAAGCTAAGTGGACGCTAAAAATGGGAGAGACCCAATAATGAAATAAATCTGCCCACAGCTTTTTTGTTTAATGAATGTGGAGCTGATTTATTTTCCGCATGGCTCGGCAGTTTTGTCTGGGCGCAGAACAGAGCGTGCTCTGTTCAGTGCCACGCTCAACGACCAGGTGTGGGGCAGACGGGCTGAAACAGTTAAAAGTAAACTGAGCGCAGTGGAAATGGATCTGCCTCTAAATTACGTGGCCTATTTTTTTTTTTACAGGTTTGCCAGGGGGAACAGATTTGCTGCAATCTCACACAGTCTGGTTTCTTTCTGTGTTCACTGCACAATCAGAGCAGCCGGCTACAGTACGGTTTTATCAAATGCCTGAACTGCTGTCAAAACAAGTAGCCCATCATCATATTCTGTTTTCTTTATTTGAAGTGTCACCCATGTCTTCAAGGTAGATGCTGAAATATGTAGAATATTGTGAATATCATATATGAACAGTGGTGGAATGTAACTAAGTACATTTACTCAAGTACTGTACTTAAGTACAATTAAGAGGTACTTGTACTTTACTTGAGTATTTCCATTTCATGCTACTTTATACTTGTACTCCACTACATTTCAGAGGGAAATATTATACTTTTTACTCCACTACATTTATTTGACAGCTTTAGTTACTAGTTACTTTGCACATTTAGATTATTAATACAAATTATAAATCAACTAATACATTATTATATATTTTCATAGGTTAAGCTCCCAGCAGTATATACAGTAATTAAAATATTAAAAAATAAGCTCCACCTTTACCAGCTGCAACATTAAAATGATGAACACATGAATGCATCAATAATTATAGTCCAATAACATGATATATATGATTCATTCTGCATTATGATGACTTTTACTTTTGCTACTTTAAGTATATTTTGTTGCTAATACTTTGGTACTTTGACTTTGACTACTACTTGTAACAAAGTATTTTTACACTGTGGTACTCCTACTTTTACTTAAGTCAAAGATCTGAATAATTCTTGCACCACTGTATATGAATCAATGAGGAAGGCACATGTTCTGTTGTCTTTCTGAATTTTAATACAGAAACAAATAAATACAATATATCAATCACGGAGAGCGGTGCATCTCATTCAGAGGAGTGTAAGGGAGAAAGAGAGAGCGCTGCGGGGGAGAAGAAAGAACTACAAACAAACAGCAAGGGAGAAAATATCATAAACAGATCTACTGAGACGATCAAGCAATGTAAATATGAAAAATGCCAAGCTCAAGTACGTGAACCCTTGCCGGAATTACCCCCCTCCTCCCCCCAGCTTTGTACCCAAGTAACCTCTGTTTATCAGGACAAATAAGAGAGGGCCCTCTACAGAGCCTTGGGGGACACCAACGGGAATGGCCAGTCTTGAGTATTTTAATGTCCTGCCCTCCCTCTCTCCTACCCACAGGCAGCACAGCATCCATCTTACTCTGTGAAGAAGCCCTCAGTTCCCTGCCACAGAGAGGAGGTGAGGATTAAGAAGGCAAGCTCTTCTCTAAAAACTTGGCCAGTAACGTAATGACCCACATACCAGGTCAGAGGGGAAAGCTATAGCGATGGCCGTGGATCACTCAGATAGCTATGTTGATAGATGACAGTTTTCCACAAAGCTCTATAAAAATGATCAGTTCAGCAGAGAGCCATGGCACAAATCATAGTGCTCCACTGTCAGAGCTCTGAAATGTGCTTATAGGTCCTCCATACTAAATTGATACGATATGCTAGGCTGATAATAGACAGACAATAAAAAAAATCTTCTATTCAGGGGTAGATTTATGTGACTTGTTAAAACTAAATGGCAATTCCAAGGTTCAAATATGTAATATTTAGTGTTACGAATGCACGTGTCAGTATATAAGGTATCGCCAGGTCAGTTCTAAAACTGAATCTTCAAGTCACCTTTTCATTAATTCAGTTCAGTTGACACCCATATCTAATGTAGCTCCGATTTGTTTCAGGCACATGTCTGTGTACGCCTCCATTTCAGTGAAAATGTGAAAATTGCTCAAGTTGGAGTAGCAATATATATCTTTTTTTAAATCTACACCGCAAGTGAATTGAACTTCAAGTTGAGATGCGTTTAAAAAAAGTCTGGTGCTGGCGACTATAAGGACAATGATATAAAAACAAGGCACTGTGCACGACTCTGTCTTTACTACCTGTCATAGAGAAGATCACCTTTCACAGCTCGTTCCTGGGGTGATGTAAACTCTACAGGTGGCTCTGTGGACACATAAAGACTGTAAGACTCTTACATGGAAGGCAGTGGTAATAAAAAGGTCTCAAGAGGCCAGCACAACAATCCTAACGATTTGAGAGAAGAAAAAAGATTGATTGTATCTTTTAACCCCTGTTACTCCCCTTGTCAGCTACATGGGGGTTGTTGCACAATATTGAGATGGCCTAACCAGCATATTTGCTTATTGCTCAAATTACTGTAAGTTGCGCTCCAAACTGACATATTGTGTCTCTGCAGTAATGTGCGTGCAACCCCAAATACGACTGGCAGACAGTCAAATATGTTTGGAGATGGAGCAAATGGTGGTTTTGGCTCCTCTCTGAGATGATCTTAAACCGATGAATCAAACAAGCCTAAATTGGACAAATTAGGAAGAGTGTGATCAACTCAAGTTCATGACTTGTCTTTGGCATATGGCTCTGGTTTGAGACCAAAACTGAGTGTGTTCCTATTTCAATGGCTCACTGCTGCCCTCTGCCAAAGAAGTATGGTCACTGCAGGGAGACTTGGAAAAGCAGACACGGTAGTTAAGCTTCCAAGTCATTCAAAAAGAAATAAAACTGTAATATAACGATTTGATGTCCACCAAATAATTCCCGGAATACCATTTCACAGTCAGCCGTGACAGTCATCCCTTTTTTGTCAGCCTCTTAGTCTGCTTCCAGGAATGCAGCTGCAGACGCAGCACTTCTCTGTCCCAATGTGTGTTTCATTTGGGCCCTGAGTCTCAAACACACATGTGGCTCAAATATGCGGCCCAGTGCTCCAACAGAAACAGACTGTGCTCCAGCCAGGTCCTAATGTGCACCTCACTGGAACGTGCCTCAGTGACACCAAAGTAAGTCAGACAGGGCCACGTGTTCTAAAATATAACACACATTCTTCAGAAGCTCTGTCACAGCCTCCTACAGATGAATCCACAGTGAATCATTGTTCTGAGACCAAAAATGTTGGAATTAATGAAAACAGATTTATGACAAATCATCGTAAAAGCAGATATTTTAACCCATTCGTTAATGATATAGAAAAGTACATTGAATCAAAGAACCACAAAAAGATAATGATTGATAACACACATAAAGACTATTTCTAATGCAATAGTGCATCATAGTGTCTGCATAGATACAAAATAAATATTTGCAACTCTTGGAATTCATTGTAACCTGCATGAAATCGGCTACCAGCTACAGTAGATATGGGGCTTACCGCATCTAATAGTTTCAGATAAGTTGTCGATCACAGAAAAGTTCGCTAAATTGCCGAATACATTCCTCTGCTTGTCGAACCTTTCTGGCACTCATTTCATTTTCCTAGGTGGCAAATCCCACCCACGTGGCACACAAATACTATAAAACAAATCAAAACCTGCTGCTGCTTCACAAACGTGCATCACATTATTAAGGCAATTGCACAGCTAATGTGTCTGTAAGTGTTTAAGGTACATTACGCAGCAAATCATTCAAACTACAGACAAATAAGTGGAAAATTCATAGCGGAGAATTAGAGAATATATGTTACAAAGGTGAAAATGACTCATAGAAACTGTGTCATGTCACTGTGCGATATACTGTACAGCACATACACTTTGTATTTAACTTTTTGTTTAGTCACTGCGTCAGTGCTCTGTAAAGCTATTTCAGTTTATCCTGTCCTACATATTAGTATCTCAACAACCACTGTTGGACTTTAGTCATTTGTACATTTATAACTAAATTGCACCACTAAGTGCTGCTACTTTATGCGTTGGTGTAGAAGGTATGCTCATCTCTAATAGCCTCATCCAGGCGGAGACATAACAGAGAAGGGAGTGGCATCCCACAGATCTGAGAGTAGCGTGACTCTGTCAGCCACCGGGAGGATTCAAACAAATCTCCCTGGCCAGATTCACTAGACAGACAGTCTGTAAATATTAGACCCCTTTTAGCATGCCATGTTTGTAGCCTTGTGTGTGTATGTACGTACGTGTGTGTGTGTGTGTGTGTAGGTGTGTGTAGTGTGTCTGTTGGAGAGAAGAGCACATGACTGGGTAGAGTGACACTATGTGGAAGGGGTGCAGTTATTTACATTTGAAGACTCTAAACTAAATTGTGTGTGTGTGTGTGTGCATGCGCAATACACAACCCCCTGGAAAGCTTTTATGTTTGTCTTACATCCTCCTTGTTTATAGCCTGTGGGATGAGAAAATCAAGTTCAGTCAAAGCTCTGGGAAAATCTACCCTAACACAGAAATCACATTGAGTTATTTCCAGGATCATGGACCGGTCAATAAATACCAGTCCTCTTCCGTAGCTGGAAACCAAAGAGACTACACTGCGATCTGTGATGCCTTCAGTAAATGTGATCAACAACAGAGGTTGAACAAAGCGAACAAGGAGGCGAGGATTCACAGCAAACATCCGCCCCGCCTTGTCCTTGAGCAGCACACTGCATCTCTTCCAGCTCCAGGGATGCTGTTCAGCAGCTGAACCTGACCTCATTGGACGGAAAGAGAGAATTTCACTGCGGGGATGAATAAATGATCACCAATAAATAAATCAATAAGTCTCGGATGTTTTGCCTGCAGGTCTGAGAGAGAGTTGTTTACGCTCGTGTTCAAGGCTGAACTTTCCACCACAGGTATCTGTGAATTTTGTTTTTGCATGGATTTTCACTTTAAGGAATTATTTTCCGTAAAACTGTGACAGAGAAACATAAGACCGCTTCCAAACTGGCAGTATAATTTACAACTGGAACATAAATAGACAAGGATCTAAATATACTTAACATGTTCTTATTGGAGAAAATCAGAGACAATACAATGCACAGTAACACAATAACACATCTAGAAAGTGCAAGTTTAGATACACAGCAGTATCAGTACTGCAATAATTGAAGTGGTCTTCCTGCATTAGTAGTATTATAGTAGTTGTTGTAGTGGTTATAGCATTGTCAAAATGTAGTATTGTGGTTGTTTCATTATCCTTATACCCTTTTTCCAGGGTGGGCTTACAAGTGTGGGGGGGGGAAACAGTTTGCAGCAGCAACTGGTACAACCATTGACAAATTTCACCTTGTTTCCTGGAAAGGCAAGTGGTAGAACCTTACTTTATATCAATCAAAAGAAAGAGAGAGAGAGAGAGAGAGAGAGAGAGAGAGAGAGAGACTGCTTGCCAGATGCGCTCTCGGCAGCTGGATAACAGATACAATGAAATTTCAGATCATTCTATAAATACCACTACCAGCTGCTTCCAGTTAATATCAGATGATTATTAAAAAGTGCCACAGATTAACAGTTTCTTATCTGCCATTTACTTATAACTATTTTTCCTCTAGACACACCAGTCAATAAAGGCGAGCCAGGGGGCACGGGGGGACAGGGAAAGGTCTGTGGTAACGTATGAACGTTTTAAACTGATCTGACAAGAAATGGATTATGAGGTATTTTGTGCGGCCGTCTCGAGGGGCTCCCCTGGGGACTGAGCTTTTGTTTTTGTGGAGTCTTTCTTGTTGCGTTAGTTTATGTGGAGTTTTACAAGAAATAATACGCTGAGGTCATGGATGTGGGAGCTGACAGCATCTTTCACTGGTCTACCCATTGGCTCCCTCTCCTCATCCCAGAGGGCCTTCTCCTGTTACCTGCAAACGCCGCCCCGTCTCCCAACCGAGACCTCTGGACCAGCGGTCCCCCACACGTCGGGTTCAACATAACATTGAGAGGTTTGGAATTTCACCTTTTCGGCTTTTACTCCGACACTTTCTGTCCCTCTTTCTTACCTTGACACACGCGCAGGAATCTTGAACACTTAACATGCAAACAAGTATGCAAACGCCTCCCCTCTAACCAGGGGACCAGAGGAATGTGACTTTGAAGCCAAGAGCGAAAAAAATAAATAAAAACATGTTGCGGTAGTGTCCTGTTCGGCAAACGTTCGTAAAATATATACTAGATCCTATTTGGGGGTTTTCATTTTCTTGTCTCAATTAAACAAGCTAATCTTTCAAAATCAGACAGCGTATCATAATTCAGTGGTTTTTCCCTGATGTGCCGCCATCCTGGACAAAGCCAACTGAGTCAGGATTGATTCCTTTGTTAATGCATCACATCTAACTGCTGGAGCTGCCTTGGGGCTCCAATACTCAAAATGCCACTGATTTAGCAAAAAACAACTACAGGTAGAACACGCTTACAACACGGGAAGAGTAAGGAAATTGGTCTCAGGCTGCAATTGAATGACAGAGGCTGCATCGATTTATTTTAAGAAATATCAATGCTATCGACATACGTACGCACACATGCACTCACACACGCACACACACTCACATACATTTGTAATCCATCAGTTTGCCGCACCATGGTTTTCATTAGTGGAGGACATGTTAACTGTCGAGAGTAAAAAGCCACAGAGAAGCCACCCAGCCACGGGGCCTGGTTGTGGTGATGTGGCTGCTTGGCTGAGGGGTGTGGCTGATAAGACTCAGAAAGTGACATGTCCCCATGGCCAGCTGTGAAGCTCACAAGGATTCCAATGACTGGCTTCACTTCACTTCATCTTCAGCCATCGTCGTTCATCTTCATTTAACTTTAACCCCTCATCTGCTTGAAATCTGGACATTGCACACATTCAGGCTGCTTTCAACTTCCTCGATCTTGCGCTGAACTTGCAAAGTTGTCAAACGTCCAGTTGCTGAGTTGGTAAGTAAAAACGGACCCTACCTTAAGAACCCTTAGTAATTCCACCTTCCACCTTCATCAGGGTGGCCACGTATGTTCCAGTGAGACTGTGTGTTGGAGCCTGTGCCTGTGTGAATGTGCAAACATGGTGTGGTTTTCTAGCACAGTAAAAAGACCAGCTTGATTGATATTGGCTAGCAGCAAACTGTTGTAACCCTCAACGGCCGTCTGCAGACTTTTACCCCTGCCTCCCTTTCCACAGCTGTTTCCTGCCCCAAACTGCTGAAACAGTGTTGTAGCTGAGCCAGAGTTAGGCCAACACAAACCAAACCCTCCCTCCTGGACGGACACACACACACACACACACACACAGGCACCCATGCCCCCCCGCCTTATATGCCCGCTACTGGTCACCTTGCAGCACTTCCTGTTTGAGTTGGGTCATTTCCTCTTTCCTTCCGCCTTGGGAGTGACAAGGGTTTGGGCTTCCCAGACACTGAAGAACAGGGGGGGAATGAATAGAGGACTGGGGCATCACCTTCACTCTACCTCCAGCCTTCACCAAATACTCTCTCTTAGTAATAAACCACTGTTTTTTATTCCTCAGCCCAAGCATCTGTGTCAGTAGTGACATGACCACATACAATATATGTCCCACGTAGCATGTTTCCTTCACATCTGAGCAGAATGAAGCCTTGTGAAACTGTGGGACTCATAATAACTCTAAATATGGGATGGCGGCATACAGGTTTAAGGAGTGAGCTTGTGACAGGAAGGTTGCTGGTTTCTTCTGGGAAAATATGGACGGGAAAATGTTTGAGTCAACTCTCACTTCTGTGTGCAACAACTGTCAGGGTGCCCTTGAGTCCAGTGGAGCTGCTCAGTAGCCAACATGAGAAGGCTGTGGTTTTACTGGGCAGCTCCCAGGTATGCATTCATTCATGCATTGTAACTGTATAAATGTGAAGCAGTGTGTTGCTGAAGTCTTCCTTGGATGTAAAATGATGGTTACTGGAAAAACCCTGAACTTAGATGGCGAGGAAACCAAAATTGAAAGAACAATTTTTTCACAGCATCCTGGGAGAATAGCGTCAAAATCAAAAGAATTGTGTGTCATGCACCTCTGATGACGAATCAAAACAACTCTAAATAGGGGCTTTTTATTGCCAGAGTCAGACTAAAACAACTGTTTAGAGACAATCCCAAAATGCAGACTGTTAAAGACAGGAAAAACTAGTTGAGGAACACTGGAGCGCACTTCAAAGTGGTCCCAAATGAGCAGGCTCATAAATGGTTTGTCCCTCAAGTGTGCTCAGCACAATCACTCTGTAGTAGCGAGGGTAAAGAAACGAAGCAGATTGTTAGTGACAATTAGGCTGATGCCAGATATTGCCCGCTAAAGCCTCCACAATCACTTGTCCCCATCAGCCAACTCTGTTTATCAGTAATTGCAATTTGGAAGGAACTCTGTGGCGATTAGGCCCAGGGAGTGGTCAGACAGAGAGCTCACCCAGCCCTAAACAAGAGAGCAGTGTTTGGGTAGAGTTTGCACGAGGTCCCACTGAGAGAGAGTGAAAGGGTGAGAGAGAGTGTGAAAGGAAGGAAGGAAGGAAGGAAGGATGGAAGGAAAGAATGAAGGAAGGAAGGAAGGAAGGAAGGATGAAAGATGGGGAGAGGGAAAAGCAGACAGAGAAAAAGAGACAAACAGACTAACTCCTACTACACTACTGTCTAGTCTCAATTCATCAATGAGGAAGACATTTGATTGATGGTTTTTATCTGAGAACAGAAACAAACAACAACCACAGATCAACCAGGTGGGTCGATAAGAGATTACTCTCCCACAATTCATTATTTCTCTGCAGAAATCCTCTATTTTGGTGCTGTAACTCCATTAGAGAAAAGCCTATCAAGCAACCGGGGCCCTCATTGATGAATAAAGTCTTTCTTTTTTTCCTGGGGTCCATACTACAGTCAGATCATAAAAAGTTAACTCTCTAGCATGCATACTTTGAGTAATAATTTAAATTACTTTTAGGTTAGTTTATATAACACATCATCAAAGTTTTGGCTTGGATTTGATCATTAATGCTAATTGGTGCACAAGAACCTTTGAGGCCCCCTGAGCTTCAGCTAGCATCCTCCCCAAAGTGACATGTTACCG
>CABFOS010118406.1:0-10279 GCA_900660315.1 Diretmoides pauciradiatus
ACTAGGACTAGAAGGGTAGTGGGACCAGTAAAGTACTGGGAGGGTACTGGGACTGAGACCAGGGGGGCACTGGGACTAGGATGGTACCGGGACCTGGAAGATACTGGGACTGGGAAGGTTCTGGAGACCAGTAGACAAATTTGCCCAGTTGTCTAAAGTATTAAGTGGTCCCCCACCCTCAGGATCCATCCCGGCAGTGTTGGTGTCTACGTGGTCCCCCACCCCCAGGATCCAGCCCGGCAGTGTTGGTGTTTACGTGGTCCACTCCCCACTCCCGAGATGACGCCTACTGAACTGCTTGCTATGAAGCCCCACATCAGTTCTTGATATCCCACCCAAATAAACTGTGTATGAACTCTGTATACTGCTGCCCAAACTCGGCATCTATTGCCCGCCCAGCCGTCCTGGTAGGGGGATCCCTCGCTTAGTCGTCCCTCCCAAGGTTTCTTCCACTTTGTTTTGTGGGAGTTTTTCCTTGTCCTTTGCTGAGGGTCTAAGGTTGGGGGGTGTTGTGTCAAACTTTGGGCATTGTGAAGCCCTTTGAGACTGTAATGGTGATGAAGGGCTATACAAATAAAATTTGATTGATTGATTGAAATTAGTGGTTAAGAGATTGAGCGTTGTGAGATTATTCTATAATTTGAGATTTTACAGTGTTATCATAAAACTATGGACACCCCACTCTATATATGAGATGGTGATAAGACGTTTCTACCGTGTGAAAATGTGCTGGGTTTTTGGTATGAAGGGTATGTATGCACGCGTGTGTGTGTGTGTGCGTGTGTGCAATGCATTGTGTGTGTGTGTGTGTGTGTGTGTGTGTGTGCAACGTTTTGTATGTGTCAAACCTTTCCTATCTATTAAGTTCACTTCATCTATGTTTGTCCTGATATGCTGGGGGTCCTTATACCGCCATATTAAACCCATATTGATAGATGTAGCCATGAGCCCTGAGACGGACATCACAGCTGACTTGGCATAATAGTGTATATATAAGATACGCTGAATGTACAGCATCGTAAATATGAAATATTTGTACATGTGCCTTCCAGCAGCACCGGTGTTGGTGTTGATAAAACTGAATACTGAGTGGGAGTCATTTCCCAGCTCCAGGATGGCTGGTAAAAGACATTTGAATGTATCTTTGCTAGTAAGCGACTAGCACTAGCTCACCTCCTGCCCCACCCCTGACCTCTACAGAGCATCATACCTCAAGTGAGCTTTTATACTGTGGCTTTTGAACTAGAGTAAAAACGTCTTGTCATCACGTCTATTGAATAACAAATGGAAAGTAGCTGATTTGTGTCTTATTCATAATAAGACGCGGTTTTGATTCATATTAATCTAAGTGGAGATAATGCGCTGCTATTGTCAGAGCTATTGCTTAAATGTTGTTTGAAAGGAAACGTGCTGGCATGAATGAAGATGTTTGAATGCAGGGAGGGAAAAGCTATAGCATTAACACAGAGGAAACAGCGCTGTTCATTTGTCAGGAGACGGATTGCAGCCATTGAGAGCAAAAGCTTTTAATTTGGCTCTGGTGTGGTAATTAGGTTTCAATTCGCTCCACTCACTAAGAGGAATGGGGAGGGTAATGAAGTTAGTCATCTTACTGTGTGTGTTTGTGAGTGACTGAGAGAGCGAGAGAGAGAGAGAGAGAGAGAGAGAGAGAGAGAGAATGCACAGTCTACATATTTCAGTGGGCCTCTCTGTCTCTCTTACTCTAATTCATTGTGTAATGTTGTTTATTGCAGGCATAGTGCCTTTATGCATTAGTTAAATGGCCCTGGCACATTACTGTAATGAGGCTGGAACATGAAAACACAATGAAACCTGATCCACCACCCTCCTCTCTCTCTATCTCTCCCTCTCTCTCTCTTCTGCTTAGCAATGCCACTCTTTCTGTTGAAAATATTTGTCTCCTTTCTTCCATCTCACTCTTTCTTCATCATTTCAACAACCCTCCCCCCATGTCCCCGTCCCCTCATCTCCTCCTCGCTGCCTCTGAACTGATTTGATGTCACTAATAGCTGGGTATATTATGCAGAACATGGGAATCTCAGGTTACATGACCTGAGAGTAAGAGGAAGGAAAGGAGTAGTAGAAGTAATGGAAACGGACAGGAGATGAAAAGAAGCGTGTGTGTGAGTGTGTGTGCGCATCAATGTATTGAATAGAGAGGGATGAATGAGTCGTTATAATAAATGTGTCTTATGTACAAATTATGGGCTTGCGGTCATTTGAAAATTAGCTCTGGGTTTTTAGGTTCTGTCATTGCATGTGTGTTCATAGTTTGCAGATCTATGTCCATGTATGTCTGTGTATCTGTGAGAGCATGTGCATGTGCATGAGTGTGTGTGTGTACATTTGGCAGTGGGCACAGTAGCCACATGACGACCCCTGGGTGACCCCTGAGAAGCGTGTAGGCGCCGGATTCAGTCTGACTCTTGTCACATGATCCCCTGCTGCACTCCCTCTCCATTCACAATGGAGTATTAATTTGACCAACACACACATGCACACACACAACTAAAAAACATACACTTGCATGCATATTGCACATAAACACACAAACACACACCAAAATAAACACATACTTTGTCATAAATATAACTCATAAATATTGGTCAGCTGTAACAACATAGAGTATCGCCAACATTTTGATTTGATACACAATCACTTCTACAATAATCACTATCCTCTATATCTTCTTCATTCTGCTCCTCCTTGTCATCGTCCTAATCTGTTCCTAATCCAGGCTGAGGTAGGTGTCCTGCTGCATGGTTGCTGCCAGCACCATCTCTTCCCCGCTTTCTGGGGACGTCGTTCAACTATATGGGCCCCATAGGACTGGGGCATTTTTATCACATAGGCTTTTTATCTCTACTCAGGGACACTTTCCCGCTCTCTCTGTATCTCTCTCTATTCTCTCTCCCTGTCTCTGTTGACTCTCCCTCTCAGTGGTTGGTCATTAAGGGATTAGGGGGTGAGAGAAGGATGGAGTGGCCTGAGGTGGAGTTGAGTTTAGTGTAAATAGAAGACGTGTGCCTTCTGTCAGTCCCATCACTCCTCCTTCTCTTCACCCCAGTGAAGTTAAAGCCCTCTGTTCCGTTTTACATGTCAACTCAGGACCTGAAATAGTCCTTTCCCTAAGTTAATATATAGTCAGCTCAGTGGGCTGAGAATGAAACTGACTTCCTCTTACCTTTCCCGTCTCTCCCACGGTTGGGGCCCAGGGCCTCCAGTGTCCCAGCATCCTTGGTGTGTGGGCTGACTCCAGCCCGGCTTCCTGTTATAGAAATTGGCGGAACCCTGTTCCCCCTACCCGCCCCACGCCAGCCCCAGAGCCTCTAGGTGAGTGTGTGTGTCTGTGTAAGTGAGTATGTGTGTTGCTTGCTCACACAATGGAGCCCACACGCAAAAACGAGTATGACCAGCCAAAATGGAGTATGAAAGGTGAATGGGTACTGTAATTTCAAGACACACACAAACACACACACACACACACACACACACAAATAGAGTCCTCAAGGTTCCCAACCATATCGCGTCACAGACATTGGCCATAAGAGAAAGAGTATTGTAATCTAACACACCACAAATATTGAAAAAAAAACTCAGGCAAGACTCCTCCAGCTTTATAAACAAAGCTGTGAAACTCCACAATTCCATTTAAATGTCAAATCCCCGATAGAGAACAATTAGTCTAAAACTGTACTTGACAATGTGAATTAAAATATTATGGCATGTGGTTCCATAACGCAATGAGTTTAGAACAAGCTTGTCTGAATCTCATGTCTACCAGCTTCGGGACTAAATGCTTCTAGATCCTAGAATGGTTAAGTGCCCTTGACCGAGGTGTGGGTTTTAATGGAAAGCAGAAGGGATGTTGTGGTGACAAACTAAGGTAACACTTGATTACAGTGTAGCAATAATAGTCATGAAGGTAAATGGAGTACGGTACAGTACAAGGTGTAATTTATAGGTGGAGCGGAGAGGGGTAGGTGTGCAGGGTGAGGTTTCAGAACATGGACTAATAACCCCACAGCGTCACTCAATCCACAGCGATTGTGCCTGAGCTCTGGGCTGAGTTGTCACGGCTATTCTATCCATGTGTGCCCCGAGGCAGTGATCCTCTGAAGGAAGCATTTTCTTAAATCACAATAAAAAGCACAATACGAGGGTGTAAACGAGCAGTTTGATCATGTTTGTTTCACAAAAGATCCAGTTTAGAGGAGGCGGATGGATTTCCTTCCACTCTGTGCATGGAAGGGACTGTGTGAAAATCTCATAATGAGGCTCTATGTTCAGATTTAACTGACAAGAGACTGTGTGAAAATCTCATAATGAGGCTCTATGTTCAGATTTAACTGTGACAAGTGTATGGTTTCAATACGCTATAGCCAAGACAGCTCAGTCGGTAGAGCACGAGACTCTCAGTCTCAGGGTCGTGGGTTCAATCCCCACATAGTGTCAACTATCACCTGTGTAAGTCGCTTTGGATAAAAGCGTCTGTAATGCATATACACATATGTTCTGTTCTTACTGATGGCTCTTGTCCTATCAGTGTGTGTGTGTGTGTGTGTGTGTGCTGTCTATGGATTTAAAGGTCAGGGTGTCCCAGTTCAGGCTGATGTAATTGGCTAAGCTTGGGCCCATATTGACTCCAGGACCCTCGCAATGGCTGAGGTCTGACAGCTACACAGTAAAAACATTGTGCTCAAGCCCGCTTCCAAACCCCCACCCCTCTTACCCCTTCTCTGCTCATGGTCTAGTGGCACGGCATGGAGGGAGGTCATTTGGATGCTATCTTATTCACTCATCAGCAGGTCAGGAGAACAAACAGTTGAATGGAGAAGAATCTGAAAAGGCTTAAGTTGCAGGCAAAGCATGTTAGAATGAGAAAGAAAGGTAAAAATTAATCATATTGTTTATGTTGCAGTTGCTCCAAATATAGCTCTCCTTCCTCCCACTCTCACTTTCTCGCTAACATTCCTGTTTCTACCGAAAAGACAAAAGTCAAAAAGCCTTCTCCTCTCATTCACAGTTTCATTTCCTTCCTCTCTTTTACCCCTTTTGCCGTTCACTGCCCCAACTGTCCCCTCTTCTACCTATGCATATCCTCTGTTCACCCTGCAATGTAATGCAATGCAGCTGCAATGATAAAGGTTTGGAAGTCAGACATGAGAGGAGCTATGCAGATTTCAGGAAAGATTTCATTGAGATCTGAATTAATTTAGGTCTTAGGTAACAGTCTTTATCTGACTACAACCTATGATGCTCAATGCTCGAGCATCATAGGTTGTAGTCAGATAAAGAATGTTACAGTATCTCAGACATGTGTACAATGCCTGCAGTGATCTCTGTCCACACAAAATGGCTTTTCTGCAATTGACGAAACGGGCTCAATAGATGGGGTTTTATAAAGGACAATACAACAGGGGTTGTGGCCACTGCAACAATAGCAGTGAAATTAAAGATGTGAGGAAGGTGGAAGAGGACGGGTTGAAGTGGTAACAGAGAGTTGGGGTGGGATAGTGAGGGGGGTCTGCTGTGTCATGTGCTACACACAGTGACAGCAGCAACAGGTTAGTCGGATCCATGTCCATCGCTCTCCCGTTTTCTTTCACTCCCTCTGTTTCTCTCAGTGCTCACGTCTGTCTCCAGTTTCTCTTGGCCCGATTTCCACCTCTATGTGTGTGAAAACTACGCCTCAGCTTTGCATGTGTGGTGTGTATCCCTCTACGTTGTATTTGTGTGTGCGTGCATCTGTACATCTGCTCTGCTTACAAAACTCCCACCGCTTTTGCATATCAGCATAAGATTGCTTTCAAAGATAAGTGAGCTTTGTGCCGTGAGTGTTAGTTGTATGTTATGACTTTGCTTGACTCCTCAGAGACTGGAGGATCACCAGGATAACAGGAGTCAGCGGCAAGTCAGAGACACTGCTGGGGCTCAGGAGGGCGACGGAAGGGTTAAAAAGACACCTCACACAAATTAGAAGAAAAAAAAGAAAAGCAATAAAGAGGAGAGGAAATGAAAAGCAGCTTGATGGTGGAGGGCGATAAGAGGTGCACTCGTCAAAAAGGCAATCAGCTCAAATTAAAAAAGGGAAGAGGAGAAGTGAGAAAAAAGAGGGCCGTGGAGGCACATATTCAAGGCATGTCACATCAAAATACATTTGCGATCTATGAAGAAGAAGCAAAGTTTTATGGATGTGTGTGTGTGTGTGTTTCTAGTGCAGTGAGTGAGAGATCAGACCAGATCTGCCTGGGAGAGATGAGTGCTGTAGAAATCGCTGGAGTTGCAACATATGAGCTGTGTGCTGTGGCTGCGTTCAGGATGGAGCTCTAGCCAATAGGACTTATGCGTTCAGCACAACCATGCCTAAACTGCACAAGACAACCTGATCACTTAAAATAACAAACGCGGTACCCAAAACAATCTTCGCTCTCCTACAAAGTCACTGTTTTTCTCCAATCACAGCTCCCCTCATTCGTCTTTCACCATGTCTTCCTTTCCCTGTCTGTTTC
Source organism: Diretmoides pauciradiatus (assembly GCA_900660315.1). Taxonomy (NCBI): domain Eukaryota; kingdom Metazoa; phylum Chordata; class Actinopteri; order Trachichthyiformes; family Diretmidae; genus Diretmoides; species Diretmoides pauciradiatus. The sequence goes on from CABFOS010118406.1 coordinate 6,534, forward strand.
TCTGTTATTTTCCACCGCCACAACTCTCTTGATAATACATGTTTCTCTTTTCATCTTGTTCTCTCATTCTGCGTTTGTTTCTCTCCAGTGTTTGGTCTCCAGCCAAAGGGGCCTCTGCTCTGAACTGTTGTATGTTCCCCAGGTCACTGGGGGGTCAGTGGAGCTGTGCTACTAGAGCAGATCCCCTTGGCCTCCGGCATAAAACCCTAGAAATGAATATCTCCGCTCGCTCCCAAGATTCTTGCCCATTGCCATCTCATTACATTTGGTAAAAGTAAAGAAAAATGGAACTGAAGTCAGTGTTACAGTAATAGCAAATAAACACGGGGAAACATTTCTGCCGGAGGGCGACGTCTGCTACCTACTGGGTATGTGGCATTGTTATGGTTCTGGAGTAATAGTGAAAGGGTGTGGACAAGAGAGAACTCACCACTGACAGATGGTGTGATAAAAAAGTTTAATTCCCCAACGGGATGCAACAGCGGCGCGGCAGACAGAGACCTTCATGTAGCCCTGTGTAGGATTGTCTGTCATTATCTGTCAAATCTCCTCAAACATAAAGCACAAAGAGGGAGACTACCAGAGTGTGCAGTGAGTGCTGTGTTAGTGTAAGAGGAGTGGAGTATAGCAGACAGGGAAAGTTGGAGGTGAGAAGGAGAGCCGGGGGGTGGGGGGTAGGACGAGGATCAGGTGGACGGTTGGGGTGCAGACACAACAATGGCCATCAAGCACTGTGAACTTGGGGATTGTGTTATCTGTGGGCACTGCCATGTAACCAGGGCCATGTTGGAAGGAGAAGGAGACAGGCATTTCTAGGAGAAGACTGTGGAGAGAGACTGCGATAGAACCAGCAGCGCTGTATTCAGGCTGAGTGCTGCCTGGGCCTGAACCAATCATCATTCTAGTTTCTCAGCATGAAGGCTCGTATTGAGAGTTGGGGATATAGCTGCAAAACAAAAAAGACTTCAGCCTTGTCTGTACCTGACTGAACTTCCCGCTAGGCGCCTCCCACGCAGCTACGTGTGCTGGGCAGAAGACGTCCCCCCCCCCGACATCTGCTGGATTCTGACTCACACCGTTGGCCTTTCTACATCGATGTCTGCTCTGGAGAAAAGGTGGTGTAAGTACAGCACTGCTTCATTTTTGATTAGGCTTACATTCAGTACCTATTATAAAAGACAACAGCTTCATTTTATTTGGCCGATTTTCAAATTTTGTGTTCAATATGGGCAACCCCTTAGACCTCAAACCATTTCCAAATTATAGCACTTGATATTGAAATCAAATTAAATAAAAGCACAGATTAGCCTATTAAAGGCCTAATGAATGAACAATGCAAGTACATATAATATAATAATAAATAAAACACTTAATTGGAAATACATCACCGTTTTTAGGCCTATTAGATGTACACTGTTTCTCTTTAGGCTGAAGGGATTGGTCCGCTGACAGCGCCAATTCTAAAAAAAAACTACTAATGTTAGAATCGTGGCAACCCAGTGGGCAGGGGCGAGAGAGGGATCATTTAAATGTTCTCTTCTGCACCGCCCCAACTCAGAGCTACATCCACATGGCACAAGTCAGAATACCAATATCTTTTTTTTTGTCTTGGCTGAAGGACGTAGGCACATGACTTATGTGCACCAACTCTGAATCAGAGCCAAAGAGCATGTGCAGTGGTGGGCCACATTTTAGCACTTGATCTCAGGGGCGATGTATGCTACTGGTAGAGAGGGGGAAAGTAGGGAGAGTAGAGTAGGGAGAGTGTCCTTCAACTGGAGGGCTTGGGTTTAAGCCCCTGTGTTGGCATCCTCTCTGCTGAAGTGTCCTTGAGCATGACACTGAATGCCTACCAGCTCCTGGTTCAGTAGCTGGCCCTGCACTGTGACCTCCCTGTGGAGGGGAAAACCTAAAAAAAGTATTCACATTATTACTATTGACTACATCAGATTCCAGGACTCAAGGTTCCCTGGTCTCTCCTCTTCTTTTGATTCCCCACCAGTGACTTTACTAACCAGCACACTTATTATCCCAGAATCTGAGACATACATGGGCCACTGTAGGTGCAACCCACCTGCATGTTTGTCCCTCCTTCTCTCTTTCCAGCCCTCCCGGCCTAGATACCCCCCCTCTCAGATTTCCTGAGGGCTGAGCCCTGGGCCTTTTGTCAGCTGTGTCATAAGATAGCGGGGCCCAGACGCCCAATCCCAGGGGCCCTAACACACAGGACATTAGTCTAGTGCCTGGCTCTGTGGGGCAGATGTCCCTCTCTCTCTCTCTCTCTCTCTCTCTCTCTCTCTCCCCCCCTCTGTCTCTCTTTAACTCTCTCTCTCTGTCTCTCTCTCCCTCTGTCTTTCTCATGACACTCTGTCAGATTGGATTTCAGCTCAAGTTCAAATAAATGTTATTAATAATAATCATATTCATAGAGAACCTTTTTGACACAAAGTTCTTCAGAGAACAATCAGAAATGGAGAACAACAAAAACAAGCAAAACATTATTGTCATGACTGTCAATCAATCAATAAATCTCTCTCTCTCTCTCTCTCTCTCTCTCCCTCAAATTTAAATAGTTTTATTTGCATGACTGTCAAAAGTAATGTTATTTAATTAACACAGAGAGAAATTACTAGTCTCCCAGTCTCTGCCTATTGTTGTCTTTCCCACTGGAACCTTAACACACACACACACACTTCCTACAGTCCTGGCTGACAGTCATTTAACCTCTGACTGACTTACAGCCGAGGCTCTGAAATGGAAGCCGCTCAGCCATGACCTGGCAGGAGGAGGTCCATGTCAACATGTCAACATCAATCAACATGTCAACACGATGTGGTGCAAAATGGGCATCATGTTCACATTAACAAGTCTACAGGAGGCCGTGCATGTGTACAGCATGTGCCTGGATGCGCTTTGTGAAAAAAAACTCACCTCATTCACCTTCAAATGAATAAATGACAGGTAAGGACAACAGACGTGGAAGTGTAATGTGGATCTGCTACTAGTGGTCCACCTTATCAATATGTAGAGAAAAGCTTTACACCGCTTTAATATGGCACGATCAATTAGCTTGAAAGCATCTGGGTGTATCACATGACCCCAACCCACCCACACACACGCACGCACGTATGCGCACACACACAGACACACACACACCACTACTGATTCAGACAGCAGATCTATTCTGGTCTCTAACCTTGTTCCATCCACCAGAACACAAGCTCTCTCTTTCTCTCAGTCTGTATGACTTTCATCTTGATTTTCATTCTATTTCTTTCTATCTTTATTTCTTTCCATCTTTCTTTCTCTGTCTGTATGACTTTCATTTTGATTTTCTTTGTCTTTGTTTCTTTCCATCTTTCTTTCTTTCTTTCCAGCTTTCTTTCTTTTTGTCAGTCTGTATGACTTTCATCTTGATTTTCTTTGTATCTTAATTTCTTTCCATCTTTATTTCTTTCCTTTTCTTTCCCTCCATCTTTTCTTCCACCACCGATATCATCACCACCTTCTACCTTCGTCTGGCTGTCGCATTACCATTCTCAGCCAGGGAATAACTCTGTGTGTGTGTGTGTGTGTGTGTGTGTGTGTGTGTGTGTGTGTGTGTGTGTGTGTGTGTGTGTGTGTGTGTGTGTGTGTGTGTGTGTGTGTGAGAAGAGTGTGCTGATCATCTCCAGGCCGTGTTCAGGTAATGTAGCGGAGAGGAGGGTAAGCCGCCCTGACAGAAGCCTGGGTCATGGAGGCTAGGA